>JAEDXX010000119.1:0-305000 GCA_021725515.1 Epicauta chinensis
ATTTTATATATTTAATTATTTATTATTATAATTTATTATAATAATTTATTATATATTTATTATAATATTTATTATATAATTAAATATTTATTATATAATATATAATTAATTATTTATATATATTTATTTATATTTATATTATATTATATATAATATTATTTATATTATTAATTAATATATTATTTTAATTATATTATTATTTAATAATATTTAATATATATTATTTATATATTTATTATTATATTTTATAATTAATATTATTATATATAATTATTATATTTATATTATTTATAATTATATTAAATTATAATTATATAATATTATATATTTATATTATTTATATAAAATATTATTTATATTAATATTAATATTATTATATATTTATTATTAATATATTATAATAATATTATATTAATTTATAATATTATTATATTAATTATTATAATATATTAATATTTATTATTATTTAATATTATATAATATATTTATATATTATAATATATATTATAATTATTTATTATATTTATATAATTATTATATATTAATTATTATAATTTATATTATATATTATTAAATAATATATTATATTATATATTTAATATTTATTAATATATTTAATTTATTATTAAATATATTTATATATTATTATATTAATATAATATTATATATATTTATATAATTATATATTTTATATTATAAATATAATATAATATTTAATATATTTTATATATTAATATATTAATAATTATTATATTATATTATTAATTTATATTATTTATTAATATATTTATAATATTATTATATTATATTTATATTAATATTATAATTTATAATATATTATTATTAATATTAATTATATTATATTTATAATTATATTATTTATATTATAATTATTTAATTATTATTATATTTTATATATAAATATTATATTATTTATAATATATTTATAATATTTATTATAATATTATTTATATATTTAATATTATATATTATATTTATTAATAATATAATTATATTTATTATTTTATATAATATTATATTATTTATAATTAATTATTTATTAATATATTATATTAATATATATTTATAATTATTTATTATAATTTATTAATATTAATATTATTATATAATATTATATAATATATTTAATATATATAATTATTATATATTATATTATTAAATTTATATTATATAATTATATTTTATTAATATTATTATATATTTATATAATTTATAATATTAATATATTTTAATTATTATATTATAATTAATATATTTATAATTTATATTATTATATTATATATTTATATAATTATATTATTTATAATTATATTAATAATTATTATATTTATTAAATATTATATATTTATTATTAATATTATATAATTATATTATAATATATTTATAATATTATTATATTTAATATTATATATATTATTATATTTAATATATTATTTTATAATATATATTTAATATTATATTATTAATATTATTTATATTAATATATTATTATTTAATATTATATATATTTTAATAATATAATTATATATTAATATATTTATATAATATAATTTATTATTATATTAATTTATTAAATTATTATTATTATATTTAATATATTATTTATTATAAATATATTTATTATTTTATTAATATATATTATATATTATAATATATTTATTATAATTATTTATAATTATATATTTATATTATTAATATTAATTTATAATAATTAATATTATATTAATATTATTATTTAAATTATTTATTATTATATTATTATATATTATATAATTATTTATATATTATTTATTATAATATTAATATATTTATATATTATTAATATTTATATTTAATATTATTTATTATAATTATATTATAATAATATTATATAATTTATTATTATTATATAATTTATTATTTATATTTTAATTATATAATTATAATATTATATTTATTATATTATATATTTATTATAATTTATTATATTATATATTATATATAATTAATATATTATTTAATATAATTATATTATTATATTATTTATATTATATTATATTTTATTATATATTATTATTATTTATTATATATTTTAATAATTATTATTATTATTATATTTATTAATTATAATTTATATATATTTTATAATATTATATAATTATTAATATATTATTATTTTTATATTATATATTAAATATTATATAATATTATATTTTTTATTTATATATTAATTTATTTTATATTATATTATATATATTTATATTATAATTATTATAATATTATTATTTATTAATTAATATTTTATTATATTTATAATAATTATAATTATTTTATATAATTATATTTATTAATATTTATTATATATATTTATATTTTATTATATTATATTATTTATATTAATATTATATTTATATATTATATAATATTATTAATATTATATTTATATTATTTATATAATATTAATATTATATATAATTATTTATTATAATATTATTTATATATTTATATTATATAAATTATATTTATATTTATAATTATATTATATTTTTATATTATATTATTTAATATAATTATTATTATTTATATTATATAAATATTATATTAATTATATTATATATAATTATTTATATTATAATATTATATATTATTATATTATAATATTATAATTATTATATATTATATTATTTATAATTATTTTATTTAATATTTTATTATTTATTATATATATATTTATAATTATTATTATAATTATATAATATAATATTATATTATATTATATTATTTTATATTATATATTTAATATATTATTAATTATATTTATATTAATATTATATATTATTTATATATTTATATTTTAATTATATAATTATATTATATATTAATTTTATTTATTATTATTAAATATATTATTATTATATATTTATTATATAATTTTATATATATTATTATTTATATTTAATATTATTATAATATTATTATTTATATTATTATAATATTAATTATTTTAATATATTTATTATATATTATAATTATATTATTATTAAATAATTTATTATATTTATATTTAATATATTTTATTATAATTATATTAATTATATTATATATTTATTATATATAATTATATTAATTAATATTATATTATATTATTATTAATATAATATTTATTTAATATTATATTTATTTATTTAATATATTTAATATTATAATTATATTATATATTATTTATTATATTATAATATATTATTTATTATATTATAAATAATATTATATTATATAATATTAATTTATATATTAATATATTTATATATTATTTATATAATATATTATAATTTTATTTATTATATATTATTATAATATTAATATATTTATATTATAAATATTATATAATTATATATTATAATTTATAATATTATTATTATAATTTATTTTATATTATTAATATATTATTTATAATTATATTATATATTTTTATTATATTATATAATATTATTATAAATTATATTATATTATATATATAATTATATTATTTATATATTTATATAATTATATTATTTTATATATAATATATTTTATATAATATATTTATATTATTATTTATAATATATTATTATATATTATATTATTAATATATTATTATATTATTATTTATAATATAATATATATTATTATTAATAATTATAATATTATATTTATTAATATTAATATATTATATATAATATTATATTATAATTATTTATATATTATATATTATATAAATATTTTATATTATATAATTATATTATATTATAATAATATATAATTATTAATTATTATATTTATTATATTATTTATATTATAATTTAATATATTAATATTATAATATTTATATTATAATATTATTATATATATAATATTTAATATTTATAATTATATTAATTATATAATTTATAATTAATATTTAATATATATATTATTAATATTATTTAATTATTATATTTATATTAATATATATATTATATTTATTAATATTATTATTAATAATATTATATAATATTTATATAAATATAATATTATTATTATTAATTATATTATATATTATTATAATATAATTTATATATATAAATATTTATTAATATTATTATAATTATATAATATTTATATTTAATATATTATATTAATTTATATATTATATATTTTTAATTAATATATATATATATTTTAATTATTATAAAAAATTATAATTATAATTAATATTTATATTATAAATTATTTATTAATATTATAAAATATTATTTATATTATTATTTAATTTTTATTATTATATTAATAATATAATATAATATTATATTTTATATTATATAATTATTTATTATTTATTTATATAATTTATTAAATAATTATATTATTTATTTATAATTATATATATATTATATATTTATATATTATATAATTTACTCAATAAACAGGGCCAAGCAAATAAAGATACTCATGATCTATAAATTTTGGATTACTGTTATAACGTTATCTCTTTACCAACGAATCTACATTCTATGCCTTTTAGACTGAAGAATAAAGTGGAGAACGTGAATAACTTTTTTTTTATTCTTCGTTTAAATCTCCAAATACGGTGAGAATTTTGTAAGTTGGGCAACGCAGCAAAGTAGCTGTCACACACCAGTCGGCTATCGAAATTTCTAGAATTCAGGACTAATTTGGTTTACAACTCCACTATAAATATTAGATAAATCTTATAGATGTCACTGACAAACGAACAACAATCACTCTAAAGCTGGGTCCAGAGCTCAGCTACAATGGAGCGTACGTTATGAACGCGAACCCTCTGTGGTAACTTTTTGCTGCATTTCAAAGAAAATTTGCGTTCAATGTTGACAAAAATTTTTCAAATGTAAACACAATAGTTTGCAGCGCAAGAGAATAGAAAGATTAGAAACAATAATTATAGAACGAATTCACATGGAGGTGGGAAGCGTCTTTAGATTGTAATAAATTTTAAATGACATTTTTTTAAAAATTATAATCGATGATAAGAAATAAAATATATAGTACTTATATAGAGACTAGTCTAACACGCAACATCTCCTACAGCGCTTGCGCGCCAGTTTCATTATACGATTCTCAATTGTTAGTTCGCTGACAACTAATTGTTTGTGTATTTTTGCGTGTTTATGTTACAAAAATATTAAACGATGTTATAATATTTTACAATTTATTTCGTTTTGTTCGTTTTTTAAGAACATTGTTCAGTTATTTATTTCATTGTTCACTTATGTCAACTTATGTAACTAATGCCTTTTGTTTTTAACTAGATTTATTTTAAGGATTTTGAATGTTCGAAATTTAAGGCGCTTTTTCTTAATTTTTTTCAAATCTAACATACTGAAAATTTTATATCGTTGAAAAGAGAATAAAAAGCACTATCGAAATCAATAAAAAAAAATATAGGTTGCTATTTCAAAAAAATGTCGATGACGTCATAACTTTAAAAACAAATGATGTAACAAGATGAAAATGGTGCAGTATAACGTCAAATTATTAAAATCACTATACCCCTTTGAGATTTTTGTCAGAAAATTAGTTTCAAACAAGTTATTGAATTTATCCGTTACTTTTGTTCCACACTGTATATTACAATAGTTTAATCAGTTATCTCAACTCTGTTATTTTAGTTAATAGTAGTTAATGTATCAAGGGCGTTATGGGGCAAATAACGCCTGTGGTGCATTCATGAGTTTATGTCATAAGTAAAAGAAGCAATCGAACATTAATTTTTGTTATTTTTTAAAATTTTTCTTTGACATCTGAAAGGTTGAGGTTATGATCACATTTTTAATGACAGCAAAAAGGTTGTTAATCGTAGCAACGGGTCTTAACAGCGGGCTATTATTTTTCATAACGCCATCGCAACGCCATAATGGCCCGTCGTCAAGTAAACAATTATTATTGGCTTATTAATGCGATCGTCTTGATAATCTGATGGATCTGCCAAACTGTAATGCAGTATAGCAAATTTCCAATCGATTTACAAAAAATATCTTTCAATTGGCTAATCTTATGCAATAAAACAACTACGATGAATTAGTTTTACATTGTAATAACAATATTTACAAAATAACAAGTTCTATAAAAAATCTATTCAAGGATGAAAGCAAATCTAATAACAAATTGTAATAAAGAGACGTATTGACACATATTTCACTGCTTTTAAAGTAAGTAAACATTTACAATTTCCGGCAAAGTATACTGTACTTTTCAATCGTAAAATTACATCCTCTTGAAAATAGAATAATAATAACATTTTTTAAACGTTAATAGAAAATAACTAGTTTTCTTGACATCCTTTTTAAACGTTCAATATTGATAAAATAATCTAAGAAATGAATTCTTCAAATGTTTGATACAACAGATCCAAATATAAACTCTATTTATTCAATTTATGTCAATTTTGCTTTACTCAATTTGAAATTCCTTAATAATACATCAGAAGAGACATTCGTTTGTGTCTCTCTTTTTATTTATCAAGAGCAAGAGAAAAATCAATTTCCTCGTTCACTTATAATGACAATTTTTGATTCGCAATCTTTAGACGTTTTCAATTAGACCGTGATGAAGTCCTGTCAATAGTTTCAAATTGTTTATTTTACTTGATTTTCCATTGTTAAAGTTCCTACGACAGGAAATAAATACAACGTACTGTAGAAATAATCCCAGATAGCAATATGACTTCTCGAAGAATGTAGGAAGAGTTCTTATTTATGATTTGTGGACGTCAGAATAATCATCAGAATGAACTTTTTAAGAAGTCCTAAAGACGTCGTATGCGCCGCTTTATGAATAAATTAAGAGTTCTTAAAAAAGAGCTCGCAAAGATAACTTTGATTACGTATGCGTATCTTATAAACAGTGTGAAGTGTCTAAATAATAAACATAAAAACCACCGACCATTTGACGTACTCTGACCACACAATTGGAGGAGGAGACTCCCTCCCGCCCCTTCTTCTTATGTTGCTAGAGGAATTTGATTCCCTGTATGTATGTTACTGTGAAAGTCCGAAATTGGTGAATGTCCGAAATATTTCATTACATTGTTGTACATTCGGACTTTCGATGAACAATTTCAAATTCTGCATCGCCACGCGTCACAGGTCATTATTTCAATACAAAATTAAGACTTCAAAATTCCTAAATTGCATACCTGATGGTGTAACTAGAAAGTGGGATTCTAGAAACCAATGTAGATAAAGTGGGGAATATTAGGCAGATTACCTAATTTAAATCTATATTAAAAATAACCTAACTGAAATATATTTTGCGCATCATAGTAACCGCCCTAACTCAGAAATAAGGGTATTTAGCAAATATTTCGGACATACACCAAGCGCCTATGTGAACATTCACCAATTTCGGACATTCACAGTAACATGTACAACTCGGCGATCCTAGCTTGGCCCGTGAAATGCGCAGATAATAGATAGAGAACACCTCTGTGTGACAAAGAGATCAAACCAACATTACTTGGAAAGTACAATCGGAGCAAGAAGTTTAGTTAACCGCCGCAACTGATGATACTATAAAATTAATAAAAATTGACAAAAAATTGAAAATGTGCATATAAATAAAAATAAAATAAAAGATGTCATATTGAGAAATTCTTTTACGATAAGCCTCGGAATAACAGGTGACTACTGGCGAATTAGCGCTATCAAATTTGACCCAGAGTGTACCGATCTGTACAACGTGAAGAACAATACAGAAATGAACCCCCACTCTAGAAATGAGAATTGTCCACTGCGCAAGAGGCCAAGCTAGCTTCGCCGAGTTGTACATCAATCAGTTTGTATAAATTAGTGAGCATTTCTAAATTCCGTAGACCTACTGAAAGTATCGTAGAATTGGCAATTGCCATTATTAATAATAAAAAAGACATCTAGAAATTTACAAGAACTTGATTCTATTTCTGACATTAAATCATAGGTGTCGCCCAATTGACTTTTTTTAGCGGTAATTTTAAACTAAATCTCATTACTTATCCATTTATCAAGCGTAATTGGTTTATCATAACAAATGATAGAAAACAGACAAGGACAATTTTAGCAAATTAAATTCAACACTTTTTTATAATAACAAAAAAAACCACTAAAATTATTCTTCCAATCCATTCAAAAATTAAAACAAGTAGGCAATAAATAAATTATTTTTAACACTTCGTTTATTTTACTTGGAATTTATGATTAAAATTTCAAACAATTTTCCTGAATTAAAACAGATTTATGGAAATGTTATTTTATAATGTTTTAATTTAGAATTAGATTGTTTCATCATAGTGGACAGTAACAAACAAAAAAAAAGACAATAATAGCGCTACATAAAATATCATGGAAGCAAAACGAGGATATGATATAATAAATAAAGAAAAAAAAATACGTTTATAAAATGACGAGGCAAAAGTAGTTGGCTCTGGATTATTATTATTATTTTTTCAGCAAGATATACTACCGGGAACCAGGAATCGACGGCGCATCGAGCTTTCAGCTTTCAGTTTAGCGTTTCAGTTCGACTGGAACAGCAGCCGGGTGTGCTTGATATTAACGATCTTGTTGTATGTACAATAGTTATAAAGCGGTTTTACGTAAATGTAACGTGTACGAGAACTCTTGTTTATTTATTTATTAATAGAAATCTATTAGAAATTTCTGTGGTAAGAGTTTGATACATTTATCTATTTGAAATTTTGTATTTTACCCAATTTTAATTGTTTAGAAAAGTTTGGTACATACAATTGTTTGCGCCTTTTTTTGTTTGTTTATTTGAAAAAGTAATTAATTGTTCTACTCTACAATTGACTAAATTAAAAAAAAACAAACAAACAAACAACTTAATCAAATCACGAACAAATGACTCCGGATAAAACGCTAACGATCCGCGTAAATGATCTTAAGTTTGTCGTTTCAGCATAAGAGTAATAACCCTTCTGATAATAATACCACTTTAAGCGATTAAAAAGAATAAATGCTTTTGTTTGTATGTACAGTTCTAATTAATAATGATTCCTATCAAGTGTGAATAATAAATCATCTATTTAAATTGTTGCTACGATTATTAATAATGTATAATAGGTTTTGTTGCTTTATTGTTTCATGATAAAAAAAGAAACAAGATTTTTACATTTAAATATTTGTCTTAATTTGAACAAACATACACGAACAATGATATAAATGACTGTTTCAATGTTTATCCGTTTGTAGACTGAAGAGATTCCCTCGAGAGGGTGAATCTACCAGAGGACCACTAAAGTAAATTAAAACACCACCATTATATACGTTAAGTGGTGAATTTTAAAATTATACTCTCCACGTTATCCACTCGATCCAAATATTTCAATGTTTCCCCTGTAATTTGACAGTTAAAGTTGAAAACGATCAGCATCTGTTTATAGTTGCTCTAAGCAAATATAATGATTTTGCATTGTTTACCGAATTCTACAATATTACCGGGACTGGACGGTTTAAATAACTTACACTATATAGCTTCGGTTATAGGTATCCAGACAGATTTTACTACAATAATATTAAACATTACAAGTTTTGTCTCTCACTGGGCGTAAATTTGATTTGCAAGGGTGTGAATTTTTGTACAAAAGATACAGTCTGTTAGCCGGTGGTACTTTTTCTTGTGGCGGAAACTGAAACGCTATCTTGCGGTATCATTAATTTTCAAGTTTTTCGGTAGCAGCTAATAAAATATTTCTTCCTCAAAAACTAGATTGGACTGCTAAACGGAAAAAGACCGAGAACTAATTAGGTAAAAACAAACTTATAAAGTTCAACCTTTCTAAGTTACTTACAATTAGAAATTCACTTGTAATTAGCGTTTGCAACAAACTATAATTTTCTGATTGCTATGATTATGCAGTGAATAAAACAGAGGAAATTGTATAAAAATCATTTCTAATATATTAACACAAATAAAAATTCTTCCACGCCTAGATCGTAACATTTCAAACAATCAACTTAATGTTATTATGAAATAACATAAGAATTTTTATTTTAGCATGTCTGCTACTAATTTCCTTTAAGCGAGTTTTAAAAGTTCGATATAAACGAAAGCTTAGAGTAAAACATGTTATTTCTAATTTTCTTTTGTTACTTTTAATTTAAATTTAATACGATACGATCAAATCCAAAAACGGAAACTCTTAATATCTAAAAACTTAAACTATACAGATCTGGCAGTTTATCTAAGTTGGACTGCAGTTTGTCACTTTAACCGGTGATGTGATTGTTCAAGTTCAAGTGCCGCGACTGTATAAGTCAACAAAATATTTATTAGATATCGATGACTTGTTGCTCATAAAAGTTGAAATAATAAAAACTGACTAGCACTGTTATAAAATATCAATCGATTTGTTAGTCTAACAAAGCAACGGATTAATAAATGATTAAGTAAAGTATGATAAATACGTCTACGTAAATTATGGTATAATTTAAAGGATCGATAATAGAGAAATTTTAACATTACAACAATATTTTTCTATTATTTATCAAATCAAACATGTGTACATTAATGTTATTTATTTGTTGATGTGCTTGACGGGTATTATTGAAACGTATTTAAGTTAGTAACGTTGACGTGTTTGTCGCATTTTATACGATTAAGCTTGTTCATATTGTGCAGTGATGCACGAAAAGGGATGTATGAAAAGAAAAGAGGGACGAATCTTCAGGGTATTTATTTCCCATCACTATACCAAAAACCGTTCACTCACTGTTTACTTTCCATTTACATCATGATAAATGTATACATAATTTTTTTGTTTTTGTTGATTGTTGTCGATCTCATCGATAGTAAATGTTATGAGTAATTTCCTAAAGTGATCGCTATAATTAGAATTAATTCCGTTAAAATAGCTCGTACACCTCCAATTTAGTTCAGTTGGATGATAAATGATGAATACTGGAGACTATTCAGCTTTGTCTTACCAAAAGCATACTTAAATGGGATCCGAAACAAATTGTTTTAGTTTGGAACTTTATGTTTCTATGATAAGCTCGATCCTTTTGGGACGGTCTTATGAAGTATTGCCTAAAACCATCTGCTACTAATCCAAACTTAATACACCATTACATTGATTAAGTATCAAAATTTGATGTAATTTAATTTGTATTTACATTGCGGTTATTGTCAGAATTTAAAGAAAATGTATTATTTATACAACAATTTACGGTATAAAACAACCTGTATTGGATACTGACATCCGACACACTTTACAATGAAATAATTTATTGGTACTGGATAGTGGCCAAGATACTCCATTCTGTGCCCTTGTGTCGCCTGTCTAATACATAATGGAAGACTGCTGGATACTCAATCATCGTATAAGTCGAGATTTATCACCGATTCAATAAAAATTGAATAGAGAAATGTGAATTCTCTTAATTCATACGCAGACCAAAATTGTGCCGGTCGTTCATATTGAAAAAGTACCGTTAAATTCAGGCTAAGTAAGCGATTTTTGAACTATTTTGTTTGTGCAACTCTAGAAATACGGCGATATTATAGAACAGTTTACACTTCGAATTCAATCGATAACAATCGAATTTATTCCAAGTAATATTGGCGTAAAGTTGAATTTGATTTGATGCAATTCACAAGCAAACGGATTTAATATCAATTCTTTGCGATAAACGTCAATTAAAGCATGAGAACCTCAACACAATACAGAATTAAAGATGTATCTTTTTCCAAGCCGTGCGTCTCTGTAATTCAAATTGTTCAAAGGCGCTTAATTAATCAACACCCTTTTACTGGTTCTACACTTGTACAAAAAATAGACGAAAGAACAGTGATTTGAAATTGATGCGACCCTAATTGAGACCGACCCGATTGCGTACAGATCAATAAAATTTATCAGATTCGTAAGTTTTTTTTTTTTGTTGAGCTAAAACAAAAGTTGTGGAGTGTATCATTTTGTTAACAAATAAACTTTTTAAATCAAACTTTCAAATTAAACAATTTAATCAAGCTACACGATTCAAATGTTTCTCGTTGTATCACTTTATCTGATAAGAATAACAACAGCTTTATCCGTACATTGAGAGAATGTTAAGTTGGTCGGAAATTTGAAGGCACAATATTGGACTTCCTGTAGGAGAATTTATTTAATGCAGACGTAGGCTTAATTCATCTAAATTTGAATGAACAACATCGATCTTTTGATGTCCTAGATTATTATAATCGGATATAATAGTGACGAGTTTCACTATAAAGTGGACTTGTCGAAAAAATATGATGTAATTTCTAACTTAAATAATGAATCAGCTGTGATCAAAAATAATTATGACACAATATGGATGCATTCCCGTTGTAATCATCGACAAATATAATTCAATTGAATAAATTAACGTTGCTTATTTTGTAAGGAGACAGTTTACATAAATTTTATTCAAAGATTCTACGACTCTACTTTATATTCAACTACCTTTCAGAATTAATTATACTACTTTACTTATTATTACTTATTCCATAAAAATCATCGTCTTCATATTTATTTGTTAAGACTAAAAACAAGAAAAATTATTAAATCAAATAATAATTGATGACCCAATGCCAAGTCACGAATAAATACAATCAATAATGGGAAAAATTTAAATAAGTAGAGAGGTTAATACGGTTACATTTAACAATATAGAACTGGATCTCATTATTTATATACGATTTCAATTTTTCTTATTTTCTGTGTTTTGTTTTAAATTCAATTGAGAGTGTCGTGACCGTATTGTTGTGGTAAACAAAACATGGGTAGAGTACAAAAAAAAAACCGTACTGGAATAAGAAAAACTACAAATCATTTGTTTTCTTGCATTCCTGCTGTTTTCCAATTTCACAACACTACCGTTCTAAACGAGAAACATTTAAATATATAGAATTGTTCGTTTATTACCAAGTTTTAAGCTGACAATACTCATCTGTTGTCGTTATTGTTTGTTGGTGGTGGTGGCAATAATCATTTAAGAACATAGAAACCAATGTTGTTTGCAGGATCGGCCCAGAGTTTCGTGGAGCGTCAGGTAAACTTATTATCGGCGCCTATTTTCGG
Source organism: Epicauta chinensis (assembly GCA_021725515.1). Taxonomy (NCBI): domain Eukaryota; kingdom Metazoa; phylum Arthropoda; class Insecta; order Coleoptera; family Meloidae; genus Epicauta; species Epicauta chinensis. Next base: position 13,094 of record JAEDXX010000119.1, read on the forward strand.
AACAATAATTTGCTGTAGCCTCGGGTAGAGTAGTAGATTTAGACTTAGACTCGTGAGGTCTATGTCTAGAGCAATCTGAGGAGGTAGTACATTTTGGCATAACTGCCAAAGGTCTAGTAAAATTGATAATAAAATAGAAGTATTTTTCAGTTTCGAGCTTTAACAGACTTATTTTTGGTCAATCCTAGGAATTTCTTTGATGCATGATATTTCCTAATTAACTACAAAGGCTGTAAAGGCACACTATTCTTGTTAGTATATTTTAATAATCCCAAGAACGTATGTGACCTTATATATCGATCATGTTTAGAGAATACTCAGAAGATATATGTTCTCTAGCATTACGAAAAAGGCGGTATCTCAGACCCGATTCAGGGTGCCTTCAGACCTTAAATACGTTACTGCTTTTTGTGTTGTTACAAAGACTATAAGTAACCAGTAATAATATTGAATAATCGGTTGGATTTTGGATAATCTAATCAAATTATTAATAAGTTAATTGTTTACAATTCCATAATAAGTACACAGGATTAATTTTTGATCATTCCATTAAACTGTTTCAGTTTATACATATTTATTTAATCATCCTATGTTCTTACTATTTGTTCTTATTCTATGAGAAAAACTGAGTTTCGTTTGTCCGATTAACTTTGATTATTGTAAAGTATAAATGTTCGGTGAGTTAATCAAATTCTTGATCGTAAAAATTTCGAAATAGTTGCAACATCCATCTAATAAGAGGGATGCAATTCAATTCCAGCAGGTAAACTTGTGGGGCGTGTTAGTTAATTTCTATATTGTGTTTGTGTTTGTGAAGTAAGACTCCAAATATTGATTGAAGGCCAACTGTAATTTTCGAATGGGAGAGTAGGCAGTAGGATCGTTTAAAGCCGACAATTGTTCCAGTGGCTATGTTCGTTATTGACCAATGTCGAGACATAATCCCGTCTTTTGTAATTGAGAACTTTTTGAACCGTTGTTGAACTAACAAAATTATTAAAATAATAAGTGAAGAGGATAGATTAATCATGACGGTAAAGCAGAATGTTTTGTAGAGTGAAAATTGGGTTACTTGGTTCGGACCATAACTTATCCTGTAGCCGAGTTCTACGCCCGATTATTCCCAGGTCTTCAAAAATTGCTTTCGTTTACAATAAAATGTATTAAATGCACTCACTTTCTTCTCCGCCAAATGGTAAAGTTTCAGAGGTCCAGTAGTTCGAATTTATGATATTTCAAAATTAATTTTCTAAAGTACTAATCAAAATTTTCGATATTACTTATTCAGCATTTCTAAAGCAAAAATTTTCCTCAAGGATCTGAAATTTTGTTGGAACAATACCTATATTCCTGATACGTCTTTTTTACCGATCCTAAGCTGATGGATCTAGAAGCAGTACAGCTTCTTGTCTAAGAAAGGTTTTTCTAAAAATCATATCTGTTCGTCACTGTTCGTCACTATTCGAGATATACAGAAATTAGAGCTTATCAATAATAAGGGGTTAAATAAGAAGCCAAATTTGATATTTAGATATCAGAGAAACTTTGAAAATATCTATCTGACAAAAAAATTTATTTGATTGATTTAAGGGGTAATTAATGAGTAGGACAATGTCGCAAATCAAGTATCGGATGTAAGAGTTAGTAATGTCATACAGGTGTAAAGTTATAGTATCGAATTAGGAACAAACCGAGCAATAGATATGAATGAGAATCTAATTTAGTAATTTGGCTAGGGAATTGCGACTCTCGATACTCCTATACACTCGCTAGTTTACCTTAGGGTATGTTCATGTCGAAGATATCTCACTGCGACATCTAGCTAGTTTGCTGGATCGCTTACCTAGATGTGAAAACAAACTTTTAATTTAGAGTAGCGGAAGTGTTCCTATCCATTTTATTCTACATACTGGTAAACTAATGCAACAAGATACATTAGAAGAAGAGTGGGAGGAAATCTCCTCCTATTCACGGCATACGATAGAACAATTGTGTGCATAGAGTAGGTCGAATAGGTGGAGTTTTTTATGTTTATTATTTAGTTAGACGCCCACTGTTGTTAAGGCAGCAATATCAACAAACATGTGTTGTCTTTGTCGTACTCATAATGAGAATTTTGAGAATCAAATTTCAATCAATATTTATTAAAAAATACAACTTATTATTGTGTACGAATTAAATCCGTACACAAGTAAATTATTTAAAAATTCATAAATACCAATTATGGAATTGTAAAAATTACAAAAGAAAACGACTCTTTACCAACCAGACAAAACTAATAAATGAAAATTGAAATGAAGAATCAGATGCCTAGTTACTTTATTTTGGAATTATCAGGTAATGGTTCTAAGAAATTATAGATTGTGTGCAAAATTTCCATTCATTCCATACACGCCAGTAAAATGTTATGTCTGTCTAACAGCGGACTATTAAATTGTTTGTAATTTTGGTAAGAATAAGACACAGTACAGTCTGTCCTTGTTCAACGTCATTACAGCATGAGATGTACCTAGCTGGCTGTGGACAATTTTCAAAACTCATGAGTACAACAAAGACAACACATGTTTGTTGATAGACCTGGCTTTATCAGTGAAGGAAGGGAGGGGCAAAGTGGGCCCCTTCAAATTTTCAAAGCTCTCACAAAAATGTCGAGGCAAACTTTTTTGAAATTTCTTATATAATGAGGGGTAAAAAGGACCATCCATTGATTGAATATTTAATAATTAATTGTAAAAATAAAAATACAGAATGAAAAATATCAATTATGAATTTTTTTTGGGGGCCCACTTTGCCCCAAATTTTCGATTTTTTATAAGTATCAAGGGTCTAAAAAAAGTAAACGCGTAAAAAAATTATTGATATTATGATGTTTTGGCCCCCTTCCCCTATATTAAATAATAAATTAATCGATTATTTTTTTTAAAACCGATTTTTAATAATCGATTCTCTAGATATTAAAGATAGATTTTTAATAAATCGATTATATTAATTACGCCCTATTTTTTTTTATTAAAAGTAAAAAAATTAGAAAAACGACGTTGGTTTAAACCAATATAGCCAAACTATCTATACATTGTAATCAATTTTGGTACTAATGAATTGTGAATATTAATCTGGTAATTTTATTATGGAAGTACAAAAAAACACAATTTTTCGAATAATTAAAAAAATCGAATTCCTCGCAAAAATCGTTTTTTTGTAGTCGATTCTTTTCATTCCATGTCACATCCCTAGAAGTATCTAAATAATAAACATAAGTTAACTTCTCCTACTGCAATCACACAATTGTTCTATCGTATGCCGTGAATCAGAGGAGACTTCCTCCCACTCTTCTTCTAATGTCCTAGTTGCATTAGTTTATCGGTATATAGGTATTTGGTTCGATGCCTAATGAAAAATCAATGTGAGCTTGCCTAAGATTGGTGGAATCAATATTAAGAAATGATTGGTGGAATATACGAATCACGAGGGTGAATCGGTATACCTAAGATATGGCAGCAAGATATCTCCGACATGAACATACCCTTATACTTTTTATAGACTTCCAGTTTTTATGTCTTAGCACTACAGTCCGACTGCCATTCTCAAACATTATAAATCAGTGGAAAATGAAGTGAACAGATTATTAGATAAATAGAAGCATCACTAAATGCCCTATGAAATGTGCTGAAGATTATCGTTTTGTATTTATCTAACCGATCTAATTACATTTGTACCCTTTTTGAAAATTTATCAAAACTACCTGCGATTTGGTGTTATCTTCTTATTTGTCTTTGTTATTTTTTTTTCAGTACAATCCTTAAAATTATAAACGAAACTAATTATTGTATGTGTTACGGTAGCCTTCTAATTTTACTGATGAAGAATAATACTGAAAACATTTAAGTCATTACACGAATATTACTAAAACGACTGTCGCTGGTGCGAATTGTGTTGCAGCATAATAATTCGAAATGCTACACATTCTCGGTAAACTCATTAGAATTTATTATTTCAGGTTGCAAAGTTTCATCCTGATTCATGCAAATATTTCCAACGGAAATTGATGTATGATACGCCCCAAAAAAAAAAGAAATATCAGTTTTATCAAAATGTTATAAAGTTATTTACTTGTAGCTAAATAAATGTGTCTCAATAAATCTTTGAATGTGTTATAATTTTGTTGTTGCACTTTCTATTGCTTTAGAAGTCAAACTCGATTTCTGACTGTTAGCGTTGTCAAAAACATAATCTAGATGGAATATGTAATTTTTTCCTTATTTAAAATAGGAAAACAAATTTCCAATGTAATATTGTCTTCAAGTTCTCATTAAATAAAATTGCTAATCTATTTGAAAATTCAGAAATACAACATAGAAAATTAAATAACTCCACAACTAGCTGTAATCAGGAAATGAAATACTGAATGAATATTGACACACATTCCTACATCTAGAATTTATAAACAGTTCTAATTTAAAATAGCAACGATTTTCAAACGGAAATTTGTTAGTTTCCAACAAAAACTGTGTAAGTACATGTGTGAAAACTGTTAGAACAGTGGCTTTCAACTTTTTACATTTACATACTGTAGCAGCAAATAAATACGCAATTTCAAAACTTTTAATCAATTTTCATATTTGCTTTCAGTAGGTAATTATTTCACTCTCTTATAAAGCAATTTATTTAATAAGCAATTTCTGAAAAATATTTAATTTCAACATAATTATAGTTAATTTCTAATACCATTCATTGGGTCTTCGTTACAAATTTTGTTCGATTATTTAAATATTTCTAGCAATTATAATTAATTTTAGACATAGTAATTATTGAAATCGCTGTGATCTTAAGTCTATTATAGTAGTTAATGTATCAAGGGCGTTATGAGGCAAATAACGCCTGTGGTGCATTCACGAGTTTATGCCATACGTAAAAGAAGCAATTTAACTTTATTTTTGTTATTTTTTAAAATTTTTCTTTGATATCTGAAAGGTTGAGGTTATGATCACATTTTTAATGACAGCAAAAAGGTTGTTAATCATAGCAACGAGTCTTAACAGAGGGCTATTATTTTTCATAACGCCATCGCAACGCCATAATGGCCCGTCGTCAAGTAAACAATTATTATTTGCTTATTAATGCGATCGTCTTGATAATCTGGTGGATCTGCCAAACTGTAATGCAGTATAGCAAATTTCCAATCGATTTACAAAAAATATCTTTCAATTCGCTAATCTTATGCAATAAAACAACTACGATGAATTAGTTTTACATTGTAATAACAATATTTACAAAATAACAAGTTCTATAGAAAATATATTCAAGGATGAAAACAAATCTAATAACAAATTGTAATAAAGAGACGTATTGACACATATTTCACTGCTTTTAAAGCAAGTAAACATTTACAATTTCCGGCAAAGTATACTGTACTTTTCAATCGTAAAATTACATCCTCTTGAAAATAGAATAATAATAACATTTTTTAAACGTTAATAGAAAATAACTAGTTTTCTTGACATCCTTTTTAAACGTTCAATATTGATAAAATAATCTAAGAAATGGCTTCTTCAAATGTTTGTTACAACAGATCCAAATATAAACTCTATTTATTCAATTTATGTCAATTTTGCTTTACTTAATTTGAAATTCCTTAATAATACATCAGAAGAGACATTCGTTTGTTGTCCCTCTTTTTATTTATCAAGAGCAAGAAAAAAATCAATTTCCTCGTTCGCTTATAATGACAATTTTTGATTCGGAATCTTTAGACGTTTTCAATTAGACCGTGATGAAGTCCTGTCAATAGTTTCAAATTGTTTATTTTACTTGATTTTCCATTGTTAAAGTTCCTACGACAGGAAATAAATACAACGTGCAGTAGAAATAATGGGGGATAGAATTAGCCACTTCTGTTGGAACGAAAAAAAACAAAATTTATTTACTTATTTATTTATCCATACATCTCTTAATAAGACATAACAAGACAGTTAGAAAGTGGATACGTTCAGAACTGTTACCACTCCATTATCTAACTTATTATTTACTGTATCATCCGCATGTCAATTAGAAGAATTCTATACAATTTACCAATAAAGTTGCATCAATCGGAGTGAATTTAAGGAATTTGAATCAATTGTTCTATTGTAAATTATTTTTCACATTTGCTCCTTTTGCAGTAGGAAAAATTCGTAGGACATTGCAGACGCACTCTACTATTCAGATTTTAGAGCTATGGAGTACAGACACAACAAACGCTGACGCGGACAATTGCAAGTAAAATAACATAACTGGTGTGGTTAGGTCGCACACAATGAATACTGGCAGAAACAGATTTATATATGTTTTAACATGGGAAATGCTGATTCAACTTTTCTCGAACAACAGGCGTGGATTATCATTATAAATTTCTTGCTGATCACGTTTGTTAGCAGTGATCGGTAGTTCATAGTGGCCGATAGTGTCATATATAATTCGACTATTTGCAGATTTAGTGAAAGTTCATTAGATCTAATGATTTAAATTTCATGTAATGATTTAACAGAAAACTTTTTTCTAGAATGTTAAATGTTTTTGTAGAAATAAAGTAATAATTTGTAGAATTTTCTTATTCTATGTTGCATGAAAATGAGAATTTTCCTCTAATATCATTTCAGTTGAATCTAAAAATTATTAGATTTTGATCTGGCAACATTGCTTGACTCTGCTGTTTATGATTTAAAGAATATTGGTGTCGACACATGATTTTCTTCTCATGAAGTTTCTGCTTACCCCACCACGTAACAGATTGTTTTTGTTGTGTTTTGTTAATCTTAATAGAAAAAGAGCCGGACTTAACCTTATAAAGCATCAATAGTAATATTTTCACTTCAAGTTCAATAAATTGGACGCCACTGTACATACACATGCGATCATTCAATATGGTAGTTAAAGGGTCTAAAAATTTTGATTTTTTTCAGTCCGAATCTGTATACAAGCTTGTTGCCGACTCGCTGATCGACAGCAAACGGCCACTATGTTAAGGTGACTTTACACGGGTACAGTAACTAAAGCAAGTAGGTTAAGCAAAGAACTACATTTAGCCACTTCTATTTTGTTTGATTTAGTACTAAAGCACTCAAGTTTTTACTGTCTTTAGTACTAAATCAAATGTTTACACAATGCAAGTGGCTAAATTTAGTTACTTGCTTTAGTTACTGTCCCCACGTAAATTGACCTTTATAGTCCATTTGAATACATGTATTCATTCTTGGCACCTGCTAGCGCTTCCAGTAATAGGCGTTTGTTGTGTCTGTACCCATAGAATCTTCTGGAATTTCTTAATATTTGCAACGTTACGGGTAACCCCCACGTATTTTCAATCAATTGCGTAACTATGTTATCTTTTTCTTCACAACAATGTGATGTCAGATGTTCCTTCCATCTAATTTAGCGATTCGGAGATGGCGCGCAAAGAGATGTCTTCGTATTAAATCAAGTCATTGTTTGCTCTATACATGAATTTCGAATATAATTAGATAATAGATGCAGTTATATAAAAAGGGATTAATCGTCATATAGTACTTAGAAATGAGAAAATAAGCCTTACAACATACGTTAATAGCTATCATACGGATCAATTCGCTTCCTATTATTATTGCCTGTAACGCCATTCTAACGCTAGGTGCAGTTTTTTAATTTATCACTTAATTCCATGTTATATAACTAAATGATGACACTCCTAGTAACAAAAAAAAAACTTCTTAAATGACACGTTTAAGTCCGATAAAAAATGTTGATTCCCGCTTGAGCATGTGCGTGTTTGGAACTGTTGTGTTTTAAACAAAAAAATACCCACCCTAACACTAAATATCCTATTGAGACCTGTTTTTACATGTCAGTATATAAATATCCATAAATTATATAGCTTTTAAGGTTATTTTCTATACCTAATTGCCAATATTTGAAATCAAAATAACGATCTAATCAAATGACAATCGAAAAATATTGAAGTAATATTTTACAGAAAATTGTTGAAATCGATGGATATTTTGATAAGCAATAAAGAGTGAATGAGATTGGATTCATTGACCATTAAAATTGGATAAATTCGTGATGTTCGCAATATTCTCTCTATTATTGTTACATAACAACTTTTATATGGAGTCAAATATTTTCGATAGATAGCAATTGCTTGAATAGGAAAAAAAGCAAACGTTTGATATTCATTCATTTGAGGCTATTTTTGAGTCTTTATTATTTTGCATTAATAACTGATTACGGCCTATTTGAATCATTGTTTTGATTGTTTATCAGAATATATGCATTGAGATTGTTATTATGAATGTTGTAAAACGAAAATTTGAATATGTAGCAAAGCAAAATCAATCTTATTTGAATGAAAGCCGATATGGAGTAGGTATAGGTTTACCATTCTTTTCGGAAAGATGGAAAGATTAGAAATTCGTGCTGTGATTAAATACTTTTTTCAGAAAGACTTGTATGCAAAGAAAATCAAAAAGGAGCTCGATTCGACATCGGATTGCAGAATTCAAGATAGGTCGAACAAGCACCAAAGATAAGCCACGGAGTGGACGTCCAACTGAGGTGACTACGCTAGAAATCATCGAAAATAAACTGGTTTTAGCTGATCGGCGTATAAAAGCTACTGAGTTAGCGGAGACCGTGAAGATGTCAACAGAACGCGTCCGTAATATTTAACAATAATATTTGGGCATAAGCAAGCTGTGCGCAAGATGGGTGTCGCATTTGCTCACTTCTAAACAATAACTGCACCGAAAAAGGATTTCAATGAATTGTCTTCAGCTCTTTCAATGCAATCCGCACGAATTTATGCGCCGATTTGTGACTGTGGATGAAACTTGGGTTCACCACTATACACCTGAAACGAAAGAGCAGTCAAAACAGACAACCTGCTCCCAAAAAAGCAATGACCGCTTTGTCTTTCAACAGAGTGATGGCGACAGTTTTTTGGGATGCATGAGGGATAATTTAAGTCGATAGAAAAGGGTAGAACAATACTTCAGCGTCTGAACAATGAACTAAAAACAAAACGGTCGCATTAGGCGAAGAAAAAAGTGCCTTCCCATCAGAATAATGCTTCGGCTCACACTTCAGTCATTGTATTGGCAAAAATCGACTCTTCGAGCATCCTCCATATTTACCTGATCTAGCTCCGAGTGATTATTGTCTGTTCCCCAATCTGAAAAAATGGCTTGGAGGAACGAGATTTTCAAATAATAAAGAACTTATTGTTGAAGTAACTCGATATTTTAACGATCTCGACCAATCGACGTATAGAGGTATAGTATAAGTGCTATAGCGGAGCGCTGATATAAATGTATAGACCCCGATGGTGATTGCATTGAAAAATGAATTAAAAAATCCCGAAAAAACCTTGTTTTGTTGTCTAGACTCGGAACTTATCACCCCACCACGTCCATACAAATTTGTGATAAAAATAATCGCTTCGAACTGCACTATTGAAGACGTCCCACAACTTGCACAACATAGTGGAATTGGATCGTCAACATTGCACCTCCGATGTGCGTTTATGTTGACTTTAAACTCTAATGCCGACCGAAAATTGTCACGATTTGTCGCTACAAGAGAAGTGAGCTTTTTTTGAAAAAATATCTATAACTAATTTGGGAGACAATAAGATGCCAATCAATCACCGTCTCCATTAGGTTTATTGCAGCATCTATTTCAACACAAATTCACTCATTTGCAAAGCAAATGAGGAGTCCACTTTTTACCAATCGAATTTTTTGTGACACAATTCTAGGAAATATTGGCCTATTAATAAAACTAAAATCCCAGAGTTCTCAAGCTTTCGAAATGGTTTGTGTTATTATAAGATAAAAATAACTATTTGAAAATATTAATATTTCTCTGTTTGTTACATTTGTTGGTAGATTTGTACGATAGCCTCGGTTGGGGAAATCATTTATAAAAGTTTCATGAATGAAAGCATGATCTTTATGAGATAATGAATAGTTACAAATTTGAGCTTTTCCTGTCCACTTTCAACGCACTGACTGAACTCTAGAAGGATCGATAGTGTTTATCAATTAGTCTGTATTATAAATAATTTGATGTGGAAAACATTTCAATTAAAACACGTATTATTATGAATTTAATTTTGCCAAAATGCAGAATTTGATTATGGAGCGATTAAAATTTCATAACCATGTACGCATAAAACGAAGCATTTTAAATATTATAATTTCGTTGATCTTTTTTACATTCATATTAAAAATTTATTGTTGATCAGGATAAAATTCAAAAGCACTTTTGAAAAAAAAAACACAACATAAAACAATCAAGCCTATGTTTTATTGAGTGGCAAACAAAACGTACCTACTTGTGCAGATCAATTCATACCAAATCTATTCTAGTTTTGTGACCCGTATAATAATAAAAATCAAAATGAAAACTGACATGTACGAACCACTTTTAAGATTAAATTCATGATATTATTCATAGGCTAGACTCTTTATCTTCCAACACCAAACGTATGGAACACACCAAGAACAACCGGATTATCACAGATCAGGCTCAATTTTTAGTCCTCCTATTAAATTATTATATGGCGACATATTATTATTTCGTTGCATATAACTTTGCTAAAATGTAAAAATTCAGGGGTGATTAAAGCGTACCGCATCAAAACATTTCACGTCACGCCACGATACAACAAATATCGGTCAGGATTGATTTGGAGATGCCGCTGAGAAAAGAATCTCTGGTATTTCGTTTTGTCGAGGCGACACGAGAGATTAAAAATGTATCTATCGTAGAATCGATTCTCACGTTGCAGTTCCCGAAATTCACGTCTTTGGCAGAGATTTAAAAATTAATTAAAAGAAAACATTAGAAACCCAGTACTTACTTCGATAGAAATTGATAAATTTACCGAATTTTTGAGAATACAGGTATCTATCTATAAATTTACGCACAGTTTGGTGAGTGAGCTTTTCTTGCTTGAAAACTTTTCAAAATGATGAATTGAAGATGTTTAAAATCGTTTATAGATAAGACTATATATTTTACAAAATTGCTTTTATGGACAGTTTCTATTCCATAAAATAATTGGTTAGTTTGTAAAATATTCACAATTGCTTCAATAATAGTTATAAGTCCGTTTAACAAAATATTCAGCAAATTGGTTAATATGCGTAGATATTTTGTAAGTCACACTTCTAATAATACGAGGCGGGTGACGAGACGAGAGAGGCGCCTGTCTCGTCCTAGAAGTCCATTTCTTCCAACGAGTGTGCGATATGGTTAAGCCAATTTTTTTTTGTACGAAGCCATTGATTGTCTGATTATAATATGATAAATGTGTTTATGCTGTTTGTTTAGTAGGATTCTGTATTTTTTAGTTCATCAAAAACTGAAACACGACTCCCACTGTAGGTAACTGAAAAAAATCACTCATCTAATTTATACGTAGGTATAAGGTTAGTCTTTTATGCTTCATATATTCTCATAAACAGTCTTCCCATATAAAATAATACATCATCATTTATCTATGTATATAAGTTTTACATCTCACAAATATCTAACAATGAGCCGTCCTAAAATTGAACAGAATTATCGAACAAATTTCCTCTTATCATATGATAAAATTCAGGTTAAAGGTTATCGAGTTGTGAATTCGAAACCAAAATTAGGCCAAACTTAAAAAAGATTGTTAAATAGAAAAAGATATTTGAAGAAAAAAGTGACTTGTCAACTTTTAGTATTAAATAAAGAAAAAGTTGGATGGTAATTGAGGCGAAAAGGTAAATACCTTATATTTTATAGTTCTTAGCTTATATTAAAAGAAAGAATTGTGAACTCTATTGAGTAAAGGCTTCTCTCTCAGCTTATTTTTGTGATTTATTCGTTATAAATAAGAAATATCGTCTCGATTTGACATTTTCAAAGGCCCGACTTTCGTACTAGCATTTTAAGCGCCTTAATCTTACATAAGTGCCCATTAATATCGAATTATTAACAGTCGCTGACGCAGCATTTAGTAGTTCATTATGTGTGAGTGAGTTAATACAAAAATTAGCTTTAATTACTGTTCCTATGATAAATAGTCAATGTTTCCATATTTGCGGCGTTTGATATTAAAGCTGAATGATTGTGGAAAAAAATTGAAAACCAATAGGAAGTGGTTTAAGCTTAAAATTATTAAACAAAAAAAAATTGTTTTTGCTGATCACATTTTATCATAGAGAACAAATCTTATTACTAACATGAAACATTTTCGGCGACTTATTGTTATTATGTTGTCAAAATATCGAATTATTTTGGATCTTTGTTCGACGTTAACAGGAAAAGTAATTTTGTAGAATTATCTTTTTTTTCCGTATATTCTCACAAAGCGTAGAACATAAGTGATATTGATTCAGGACAGATAAATACAAAACAGAGAGCACTAATGCTTTTTTTAATGTGTTGTAAACATCACGGTAAATCTGGGAGAATGTAACTGTTTCCTTAAAAAGCTCCAATTAAGATGTAATTAATAATTGTTATAATAAACACATGAATGACATTTGATTGACCGCAACTGAGAAAAAAAAACAGTACACAAATTTTCGAAGAGCAGAAAAGTGCATTAGGCTGATGCGTTTCAAATGTTTCATCAAAGCTTTAAAATTTTATTTACAACACAATATCGTTCGATATCAATTGATTCCGTCAGGGCCGGACTAATGGTGTAAAATAGCCCCAGGCGTTGAACAATCAACCTTTTATACCTTTTATATCAACAAATTAACACAAAAGTTTAAAATATCCATATTCCAATGACAAAGTACATACAAGCATACAAAGAATTTCCTTATCGTTCGTTGTTAAAATTTTTTATATGAGTCAAAAAAAGGGTTGTTTTTGGGAAGTTGGGGGACATCGTAAAAAAAAACAAAAAAAAAATAAATATAACTTATTATAACTAATATAACTAAATATGACCAAAATATGTGTAAAAGTAAGTACCTATATCTCACCATTACCGCCGCCGTCAAATTGCTTTTGCCGCCCCCAGTTAGCTACTAACAGTGGGGGCGGCGAATGGAATTTGACAGCGGCGGCGACAACGACGTATACATACTTTTATGTACTATACATTGTTTCAGTCATATATGGTCATATTAGTTATATCAAGTCATATTTTTTAATTTTTTAACTTTTCTATGGTGTCCCCCAAGTTCCCAAATACAAACAAAAAAAGCTATAGAGGAAGTCGAAAAAATTGGATAATAAGATGGAGTTGTAAATCTCACCCACCCTTAATCATCTTTGAAACGACATCTATTGTGGTATCTGCCATCTTCGTTGTAAGTATAGTGAAAATTTTGAGCTAAAAGATTCGGATTTTAATGCGCAAAATCACAAAATTACCCAACAAACGAGTCGGTAACAACAGAAGAGATATATTGCCCCCTTGTAAATCTTCCAAAAAATGTCGTGTTTGAAAATAACCAGTATTTTTTCTTATACCTGTTCGGGTAGTATGTGACATTTTGTAAATTTCACAAAATCCATCTGGTTATTTTCAAATACGACCTCTTTTTTGGAAGACTTACAAGGGTCAATATACCACTTCTGCTGTTACCGACTCTTTTGTTGGGTAATTTTGTGGTTTTGCGCATTAAAATCTGAATCTCTTAGCTCAAAATTTTCACCATAAAATGATTTTCTCCGACATAGCATGATTGAGACAGGTCAGTAACGTGACGGAGAAGCACACAGATTAAACAATCTATTATAATGCCTTTAGCATCATTTATATTTTAGCAGAAATACAAAATCAATAAAAATAGTGAAAAAATAAAATGAAGCATTAAACAATCCTGGTCTGTCCTTCTCCAATACGTTTTATTAGCTGATATCAACCATGATATGTCGGAGAGAATCATTACAGTCACAACGAAGATAGCAGATGTTTGGCAGGTAATAAACAATCCTGCTCGTTTACGAAAATTCTTTGTACTTCTCAGACATGTTACTGGCACGTATCAATCATGTCGGAGAAAATCATTATACTTTGGCACGTCTTACGATCACGGGTGTCGTTCCAAAAGAGAAAGTCTACATTATTGTTTATTTTTTTCTATTGTTCCTCCACTTTGTTTTAATGACTGTACATATTTTAATAGTGGGCGGTAACGAAATTCTCCCTGTGCACCTAGTTAGTTTGCCCATCCTGTATGTATTATTGCATTTGAAACAGTAACATACTGTGTTGCAAACAGTTTACTTCAAATTTTCAATATAAAATTGCTTTTCTAATAATATATGTCAGTCGGGCCCTGGGCTCTGTATCGAAACGATAAATCCTTTACTTTTGATTTATCTAAGATAGGTGCTAAAACAGTGATATTCTTATTGAAATATATTAGTTTTTATTATCTACTATCTTTACTTTTGATTTATTGTACTTTACGACTTTCGTAAAGTTTTCTACGTGGTAGTAAAAACTGTCGTTGACTAGATTAAGCATAATCTGGTTGAATAAAACGCCACCCCATGACAATCTATCTGCCTTATCCGGGATCATCAGTTCTATAGTCATCTTTTAAAGAACTTCGTCAGTTCCATAAGTGTGAAAATTGAGATATAAGTTATAATTTCATTTAATATCTGGGAGATAATTGTTGCATAATCACTGAAAATCATTACCTAAGACATGTAGCGTAATAGGTGGACTTTCGTAGAGTTATTAATGATTTGCGGATGTATTTCCAGCGATTGTTGCTGCTTTAACAGACGCTACGATATTTGCGACAAGCAATTCAACCAATACTATACACGGATTCCATGGAAGTCGATTCATGCTTTTCGATAGAATTGCCTTAGGTGCCTAGTCCTATCCAAATAAAGCATTAATTGTTCATTAGTCCGTTGAAACACAAAACTATTGTTGCTGTTTGATTTAAACAAGCAATATTGTATTATATTGATGAAAGCCAAGTTATTTTGAATGGACTATCGAAAAAATTCTAAAAAGTATTGTAATTCATCGTTCCCATTAAGAATTAGTCTCATTAATAGAACAGTCGAATAATTTGGCTCAGTATTGAGTTTCGGTCATTGTTTCGTTTTGCTCTGCCTATCATATTTGTGTTTCACTTGAATAGGACACTAGTCATGTTAGCAGATAACGCACGATGTTTAGATATGACATCACGTATACTTTACAACCTGTTTCTACATGTATATGTAAACTCTTCTGTACGGTAGTATAAATCATTTGTTCACGTTCTGAACATTTACACAATCGTTCCTCATTTTTTTTTCTCTCTCTGTCGTTTTGGCTTAACACGAATAAAACAAACGACCACAAAAAAAGATTTATACTGTTTATGGTAAATATGGAGGTGGTTATACAAATATACAATGTATAAAGTGAAAGTTAACAAAGAGGCCACTGAAATGATTTGAATTTTTTACTGAAATAAACTAGAATAATATATAGAGTGTCACTAGTTATTTGTGAACGGAACAACTTTTTACAAGCACTGTAAGGAAATTGTGTAAATTTCATTTGGCAGTGCAAGCATCCGAGAAAATAGAGATATAACAGAAGCAGCAGGACCGACTCGAGGCGATTGCCTGAAGCGGCACAATTTAAAATGTTCTTTTTTTCCACTCTCTTACTCGCGAATTTAAAAAAAATAGTTGGGGGGTGCCTAGAGCGAATTTTGATCTTCATTGGATGCGTCCCTGTTTAGAATAAATAATAATATACACATGATAGAGGATCGCATGAAATATTAACGGATTTAAATTAAGATAATATTCACGTTAATTTCCCAAGAGATACTATTAATTTTAAAATTTATATTAAAAATGACCAAAACAGGCTTGTGGAAATGCTATTCTACTGTTCATATACATTTGCATAATTCATAAATGATGATAATTGAATTAGAAATATCATAAAATTTTTCATTGCTAATTTGTTTTATCTTTAAAAGCTTACATTCTGATTTCATCATCTACATTATAATAAATAATTTAAATAATCCCAATTTACCCCCATCTAGTTATCAATCAAGAGTCTCTTTAAAATGACTCTATTGTTAAAACGACAAGGGGCATCCATATGTTCCTATTAAGCTATTTAAGGGGTTATTATCTAAAGGGGCGGCTTTATAATAGAGAGGGTGCAAATGCTATCAAGTCCCAGTAAAATATTTTATACTGCGTCTATTGAAAATTTGTCTGACATTGATTTACGTACAAAATTTGAATTCTTGTTTTAATCTAATTAAAAAGTCATTTATACCATTAGATTTACTCTATTTTTATACGAAAATCAACATAAAGTTGTTTTAATTATTTAATTGAAAAGTAGCTGAAAGCCAACTGTTGTTATAATCTACCAGGTAATACGCATTTCTCGACACATACACCTACATTAACTAATAAACTCTTTTAACGTGTAATAATTATAAGGGTTGAAACAATAGCCAACCATTTGCTATAGAAATGATTTATAGACTTACTTAAAAGTTAATTTCACTTTTGCGTTCCTTACAATATCTATCCTCCTTTCTTTCTCGTTTCGACACATTGTTGTTGTTCCTCTTTAATTATAAAACTTCGTATTGATGTTATTTCTACCAGAAATACAATTAACTGGTTTAATTGAATTTATTACGTACTTTTCGTACCTTATTTACACGTACATACGATTCTAATTGGAATTTGTGTTAATTGTTTGTTTGTATGTAAATCTTTAATAACATGTTTATCTGTTATACGATACTATGTTGATCGGATAATATCAAGACCACAGAATTGGTCTCATTAGTTTATTGATTTGATGGAAATTTAATTTCTTTTGTTTAATAATTATTTGTTTTTCACTGGATTTTTTATTGTTCGATTAAGTTTTTACTTTGTGGATCTTTAAATCACCTCTAGTACAGATTTGTCTCCCTTATTTGTTATTCAGAATGTGTTGCACGAAACCCTGGGGGCGTCACTATGAAAAATCATTGGAAATTGTTATTTATAAATTGCAAAATTTTAGGAATTCACTTGAATAAATCATCAAACATACATATAAAAATGTATCTCGTAGTGAATCTTTCAAATATTCCTTCATATGCCCCCAGACACACAATTAAATTTTTCGTACAGATATGCTTCTTCTAAACGCGAATGAAGGGAGCACCTTATGGCCCATTTACACTCTCGTGAAGTAACATCGCCGAGGATCCTCGTCGAAGTTGTTTGGGGCGAGGACTGTCATTTACACTCTCGTGGTACTTCACGAGTACCTCAGTATCATGAGTGACTGGTGCTTCGTTTTCCTTTGACTCAGGTACAAACATCGTTCCCAAAGTGAAGTTACCCAAGGCGAGAAAAAGTAGCACGAAGGAGAGCGAGGAAACCCTTTAGGGTAAACTTTGTGCTACTTCGCAAGAGTGAAAAGGGGCCATCAGGTTTATATACACCCTCTGTCCCAAAAGTTCCTTCATCAATTTTAATTTTTTTCCAAGTTAGATAAAACAGCCACTGAAACGTTTCAGTTGCTGAATGTTTATCGCAGAGATCTGTTTTTGAGTGGTACAAACGTTTCAAAGATGGTAGAGATGATCTTGAAGATGATAAACGTTCAGGTAGACCAAAATAAGTAATTGTCGCCAATAGCATTAAAAAAGTGAGCGTTTGCGTTAAAATCAACAAAAAAGTGTTCAGTGAAATTTGGGAGTACCAAAAACAACAATTCATCGCATTGTTAAACGGGCTCGAAACATGGTGTTTGGAATACGATCGTGGAACTAATTGTAAGCATCAATAAGATGAATGGAGACTGTCAGAAGAAGGCAATTCCAAAAAAAGTGAGGTTCCAAAAGTCAAAAGTCATTTGTTTCTACGATTCCAAGGGAATCATCCATCGTGAATTTATTCCGAGTGGTACAACGGTTACGGGTGAATATTATCTCAGTGCTTTGAAGCGTTGAGTACAAGGAACCAAACAGTTGGCGTCTTTTGCCCCTTCACATCGTTTATTAATTGCTACTGATTTTTGACAGAAAAGCAGGCTAACGTCGTCAACCGTATTCACCAGACTATTTTTATTCCCGCAACTACATTTCGTTATGAAAGGAAAACACTACTGCACTATAGATGATATTGAAAGGCAACGACGAGCATTGAACGGAATAGAAAATTCGTTCAAATCACTTGTTGAACGTGCAATTCGCTGTATTGACTCAGAGGATAGTTATTTTGAATAAATGAAAGGAATTTTGAAAAAATAAATATTGAGTATACGTTTTTTTGAGCCATTGCAGGAAATTTTGGGACAGAAAGTGTACGTTTCCCTGTTCTTTATGATCTCTCTTATCTATAGCACACCGTTCGACAAGTCACGCCTGCTAACGATTGAAGTTATATGAAATGAACTCAAACGAATGCTTTCGACTTGTAAACGAAATTAAAAAGATCATTTTCAGACACTTGTAATTGTCGGTTAATAAATAACCAACTTCAAAGATTTCAACATTTCCATTTATGCGGAATTTTAGATTATAAAGTAATACAGAACACTATTCTAATGCTACCTTACTTTGCAGAATATCTAACTAGAACCCTTTACTGTTTAGAATATTATAATCTGGCAAAATTCACAACTCCCAATTTTCAAAGACAGAATTGAAATGTTTCGTAAACTATTGTTTTTCGTAAATCAAAGCATTTTTATTCAAAACTGACAATAAGGTTTTTCGTTCAGCGTTAATTTCCTTTAGAATCTTGAAAAACAATGAAAATTGTATGATTAAGTCTTTAACGCGGAAGATGAAATAAATTTCGAATGTCCAACGGACACCAGATGTCTATAAAATAAGTAGGTCACTGTATTTAAATGAACAAAGTTTAGGTGTACTTCTATTAAAATTGGAAACACTATCGTATTATAAATGCGGCCAAAGCATGTTTTTTTCCTCTCATATTTACTGAATTTAATTAAATTATTTATTAAACCGAGAAGATGAATTTTCCTAAGAATCTCACACAGTAATCAGTCAGTATTCATCTAACTTTTTTAGCCGGCAAGCTACTTTGATTTCCTTCTTATTGGCGGTGGTCGTTTCATTCACTATAAAAATATAGAACATAAGAAAACAAACAAATGATAGAGAGAAGAGGTAATTTTACTACTATACTCTACGTTTCAAATATAAATATATAGAATTTGTCTTAGAATGTTCACAGTTATTGAGACTTTCCACGATCAAATGTAGTCGTGCAGAAAGTTAAAATAAAATAGACACAAACGTTTCTGCATGTGTTTGATCTTTATGTCTCGTTAGCTTTCAAACGACACAAAGAGTTATAAACATAGAAAAATAGTATCTTTGTCCAACGAACACTTTTTATTGTATGAAGGCATACTAATCCCGGGGTAAATATATTATAGATGTATTATAGTGAACAAAAACAATTTACTAGTTTCTGTAGAATATATAAGAACCAATTTTGTTGGCACTTTTACTTGTACATGTCAAACTTTAATGCATATCGATACTATGTAAAGGGATCTGGTTGAAAATTCATGTAAAGTCGAAACCTATTAATAATTTATCTTTATGTGTTAGAGTTTAGAAAACATACAAAGAGAAACTTGTAAATTTACACTCGTTTAATTATTGAAAAGGATAATTGTTCTAATTGTAGAATCGTTTCGTCAGGTAAAGAAAAATTATCTTTGCCAACTCTTGAGATTATCAATTAACACTATACTATTAAGGAATAAACTTTTCAAATTGTTTACTTTTAAAGATAACTTAAGTTATCTTTAAGACACGTTAAAAGTATTCACCACCAAACATGAAATTTTAAAAGTTTCTCTTTGTCTCTTGAGATCTGGTTTAAAGGTGCCGTATTTGTTATTCTTAAACATGTTTGGCCACTGCGTGTTGATCCACTGCACCAAAATTCGTTTCTAACTTTCATTACCACAAAAAGTTTTGACAGTCTTTATATGATCAAAATACTACCATTTCTGGTGGGATTTAACGTCCATTTTGTTGTAAAAAAAGCATCGA
Source organism: Epicauta chinensis (assembly GCA_021725515.1). NCBI lineage: Eukaryota > Metazoa > Arthropoda > Insecta > Coleoptera > Meloidae > Epicauta > Epicauta chinensis. The sequence goes on from JAEDXX010000119.1 coordinate 33,139, forward strand.
TAAGCTTTAATGGATATTTAAATATGTGCAAGTGCGATTTTTCTTTGTCATTTGAAAGTAATAGTCATTTACAATGAACAATCAGTGAAATTTCGAATTAAATGAACATTGAATAATTATATAATATACTGATGGTAGGATAATAAAGTCCTGAAAGATTAATGAAAAGTAAACTGACAGGCCAGAGGAAAATATTTGAAAACTTTATCGAACCGAAAGTGAAGGAGAAAACAAAAACAACGAAAAAAAAACTCGCTTGGATCGTTTATGATCCCAACAATAAGACTTGACATTTTAAATAAAGATTATTTCTTCTGATCGTGTCGTGAAATGTAGATTTATATTTGAAGACAAACATTATTTACAGTTCAATTCGTGCCCTCCGCACTTTTTCTTTTGTCGTTTAAATACAAAGGTAAAAAATTTTGACAAAAAAAACTTGTCATTTTGTAACAGTTGAGAGAAAAACATACAAAAAAAAGCTGTGCTACCAATAGGATTCGTTGCATGATATTTACAATTTTTTTCATAGAGTGGAGCAAATCGAAAATTACGCTAAAACTGAATGTCGTCTATTTTTATTTTTAAATATCGTCTGGTTGATCCCTGAAATTTCCATATTGTTAATATTGAAACATGCAGTTTGGAATTTTAATTTGTATGGCATTAAATTTCTCCACATTTTTACACATAACTAGTTTCAACAATATTGATACACTAACAATTGTTATTACTATAGTCATTTTATAGGCTTGTTGATGCATACACGTTCTGTCGAATATTTAAATTGTCACATTCCACGTGCCATTAACTGCTTCTGGTTTAATGTTCGAAGTCATTCGAAAGAGGATATTTGGTTCTATCATAATCAATATTTTTATTCTTTGTTCAAATTGCGAGAGATGAACATTTTCGACACGGTTACAAGGCCGCAAAAGCCGTTGGCAGCGTTTGATCTGTGTATGAAAAGCATGTTATTGCTGAAAAGATGGAAATTATGACTCGCCTTGTTTTGACAAACCAGTTGCGTTCGACGAGCAGAAGTAGTTTGCTCAAATCATGGAGCAGTGCCAAAAATGGATTAATAATAATAATGGGAAGGTATTTTTTTGCGAATTAAACGGAGCGGTGTTTTCGGAACTTTAAAAGAAAAAAATTTAAACGGCAACATGGAGTAAACCGATACAGAATTGAGAGCTTGGTTGGATGAATTTTTCGAGTCGAATTCTACTAACGAAATATTGAAAATCTTGTTGGACGTTGGGAAGCAGTTGCAACCAACAAGAGAGATGACGTTATTGATTAATTAGTTGTTCAATTTTACTGAAAAATAAAGTTTTGAGAAAAAATTTAAAAACGTCAGAACCTTATTTGCCAACGTAATAGATTCAGTGTAAGAAACTTTTTTTACTATTGATTTTCAGCATGATATTTTAATGCGCATTTTAAGATCGCTTCTAGTAAAACGTTCAGATTTCTTTTTAAACGAATCAGGTATTACAAATTAATACTACGCTCTCCACATTTTTAAATGCATTTTAGTAATGCACAGGCAGCTGTATTTATAATTGCTTAAGGCGTCCTAATGCCTTTGATATATGCATTCGTATAAGGTCTTTGATTTTAATAACAATAGAGCGTAGATTAAAATTAAACAATCAAGAATTGAAACACATTGGTTATTGTCAGAATGTCAGTAATTCTCAATTGCAACGAGCTCATTGTTGGTTATCAATGGGCTGCACATGACTCAATCTAAATTGTCTTCGATTCTGACTTTGATTTCTTTAAGACAAAATTATTTTACATTAATTTCCAATGGTGGTGAACTTATTTAATTTCCCCATCAGACGTAAAAATTCAATAACAATCGGAACTTAAAACAATCTTTTCGTTTTTCTCTTTTGTTTATTAATAGAAATGAATGAAATTTATGTCAATTATAGTCGCTAATGTGCTTAATGTCGCTATGGATTTTGTTTTTCTGTATTCGCATTTAATAAAAAAAAACTGATAGACAAGATTTGTGTGAAAGAAGTCATTGCTTTTCCGAGAAAATGGATGCGAATTTTAGCAAAATAAATCCATATCGACATCAAGCACATTAACGACTATAATTGACATAAATTTCATTCAATTCGCTTAACAAACCTTTGTGTCGTCTTTCTCCTTTGATTTTTTTTACGTCTTACGGAAAAGCTTGACAAATTTTCGAAAAAAAAAGTTAAAGCTCATTAGTTTTGGATTTTCTTCTTAAAATTCAATCTTGCATCAATCAATGTTTCACAACTCAACTCAAATCGTCGACCATTTGGATTGTGCCTTATGGTTTTTCGTATTTGTGTTATATTAAAAAGTCAATTGCGGTTTAATTCAGGAAGGGAGACAGACCGAGAAAGCGATAAATCTTCGGCACATATTTTGCCAGTGCAAGCTGAATTCTCTTGTAATAAGCGGAGATTAGGAGACTTGACCATCAATCGATTAGAATTCTGAGAGTTTACTTGGAAGATGCAATAAAAATTTCCCAATTTTCCTCTCATGTTTTATGTTTCGTTTTACAATAATGAGCTGTCAATATTTTTATTATTACGAAAGTTTGTGGGTAGTTTGTTTATTGTAACACACTCCATCGTATATGCGATTCCTCGATTATAATAAAACTATATTTATACGAAAATTTGGAATAGAAATAAAGTCGTACAAAAATCTAATTTCGAATAGATGTATACCAGAGCTTGTCCGGATTTTATTTAGAAGTTTTTGTGTTGTATAAATTCTAACAAAATTATTCACATCGATTGTATATTATTCTAATCTCGTAAATAATTACAAGATCGATCTACTTGCAATTTATGTTGTTCTATTTCTACAAAGATCCATGCTTGAGGTAAAACATTCCATATATCTATATCTAATCAAGGAAAAGAGATTACGGTAATTTCTTGCCTAGGGTGTGCCAGTTATCTTCACACTTAAACTCTGACCTGAATCACACATCAAGTGAGAGAAGGCAATATAAAAAAGTCACACAATACACTGTAGTCATTAATTTTTTTTTCTCTCTACAAGCAGTCAAAGACCTGAAATAGATGTGAAACATGTATCCGTATCTATGTATGTCTAAATTGAAATAGACTACAAAATACAACTTATAATGGTTTTGTTCTTCTTTTGTCGATATTCTATTTATTTCACAACATTACCGAGAGCACTATAATCTTAAAATAATGGATAAGATAAGAAGACAAAACACTAAAGTTTTATCATGGCGTAATCACAGTTACTTTAGAGTTGCTAAAAACAGCAAATGGCAAACTCTAATCCAATTTATTATAAACTAGCTGTAGCCGCGACTTTGTTCGCGTCTACACATAATGTGTTGTTATCTGTTAGTTTTTCATTTCCATATAGGTATATCACGAATACATATAGCAACGTTATAATTAAATTGGCCATGGTGATAACCGACAGGTGAACATATTGAAACTTTAATGCCCTTTTTAATTCCGTTAGAGGGTGAATTTTCAAAAATCCTGTCTTAGTGAGCGTCTACATAATGAAAGAAATATATGTGCCGAATTTAAAGACTATCGGATGTATAGTTTCGGAGATATCGTGATGAGTCAGTCAGTCAGTGAGTGAGTGAGTGAGTGGTAAAACGCTTATATATATTATTAATTAATTAACTTCCCAATGATTCAATTTAACCTAATCAAAAATAATATTTATATATAATGTAACATCTTTTTTCCTGTTTCTATTTCGTTGATAATAAATCTTAAACTGTTCAGGAATTTAATTACGTGGAGCTTTACTATCAAATACAGTAAAGTATGCTGTAATAGAATTTTCATATACAAAACAAACAAAAGTTGTTTATCATCGATGAAATTGGTATTATAAGACTGTAACACATGATGTAATGTCAAACAAGTACAGTTGTAAATTTCTATTTATAAGTATGCGTCAAGGAAATTAATTATCCTTATTTCTGAAATAAAATTACGTTCAATAATTACATCTGTAAACCTGAAATGAGAACAACAAAGACATAATAGATGTAGTACCTAGTATAGAACAATAAAAGCAAAATGTAATTAGCAAAAATTGGTTGCAACGAATAAGTGATATAATAAAATACTTCCGCTCATAAATTCGAGAACTAAAAGCTCTATCTAAACATTTTTTGTTGTTCTGACAAAAGTGTTATAGTATGAATTATATACGGCATATACATAAATAACTTCTTCCACAATATCGATTGACCGCTCATTTATCGGAAATGCCCAATAATCATCAATAATTGATTAGTACAGTATTTAATATTGTTCCTACTATTTAAAGTTAACGTTTAATAAACTACAGGATTAGAGCAGTTTGGACATTAACGTACATTTGAATAATTTACAGAGGCTTAGTTTTTAATACAATAATTACAATCAGACAGCTTAGTTCAGAATTTCCCAACTACTGAAGCGAGTTGATGTTTCGTAAAAAAAAAAAACCAAAAAAAATTGCCAAGTTGCCAGAACATAGTTGTTGACTTTTTTTGGTAATAGATATTGAATAGCGTGCCTTTATCCATTGTGCAACAAATACCGTTTTCCCACTGCAACGCCTCTTCTACTATAATTTGCGTAAATTTATATACGGAAAAACAACATCTATGAGCTCAGTTGTTCAGAGCACTTTGTCGATATTATGAAACACGTCTCCAGTGAAAGAGTATATTCACTATTAGCTTCATTTATGCATTTTTATCTGGTCCAATGCAACAAAACTTTTATACACTATTAAAACTGGACACCGTTATATAAGGTATCTTTTCTCCATTAATAATCAATACAATAAAATCATTACGAAGGTAGCGTTTACATGAATTATAATGTTATTGATAGCAAATTGTAAACAATGTCATTTGTAATTTGTGTTGTTTCAAATCAAAATTTCCAATAGTTCTGAATCTTGTACGAATTTCCAGTTGTTCGGAAATCTTATAAGTAACATCTGCTTTGAACAGATATAGTATATTCGAATTGTTTGGCAAGTTATACAAATAGAAGAAACTTTCAATATTACACAATCTCAAGAAAATATAAATTTACACCGTTATTTTAATAAAAGAAAAGTCAAATATTGTATTACACACATATTAGAGAACTATTCAAATATGACCATATTAGTGTTATCGATTTAATCCACTAACCTGACCTGTCGTGTACGATTTTTCATATTTATAAAACCGTCTAATAATCGTTCAATTGGAAGGTGATCAAAGCGATAGCAAGTAGGTTATTTGTGAACTAAAAAAATTTTTTTTCTAATATTGATTAATCCATCAATGCATCCAATAGATATTGTGCGCCAGTCGGTGCAAATATATTCCAGTAGGTAAAAGATATTTAGTTGCAGGCCAAGATCAGTTTATAGCATGTGTTTATCGGATCGTTTAGATTTATGAACGCTCTTCGTCCACACAGTTAAACGTTAAATCAGTTAACTATTGTTCTCGATGTAGGTACTTCCCATGTTTTTTTTCTGTTAGGAATCTGATACATTAAAGTAGATACATTCTTCTACTGCTTGATTATTATGTATTTAAGCTTAAACATATACTATTTTAGTATAAGTTTTATCACTAGGAGGACTCTACAAGCTCAGCGCAACATGTTAAATAATATCATGTGTTTTTTTTAATAGTGGATAGTCAATCAGAGGTTTTTATTTGTTTCCTCCTCTTTTATATAAGAGTTAATGTAAGATTTATTGTATAGTGTGTTTCCGAGGAGGTACTCTAAACTGGGGGACGGGGGATTCTACTGAGATTGAAGTAATTCACCAATAATGTGCAGTGAGGTGTGAAAAACACAGTGAGGTCAATTCTCAATGGTAGAAAAAATCTCATTTTTCATCTACAATACCGCCTAGACAATTGTTTATTTATTTTGATTCGTTAGAACGTGATTTTTTCAAAGTCTTAACGTAAACATTATAGTATTACACTTTACAACTGACACACCCGGACACACCTCCCCTGTGCACATTAGCAAAAACAAGCCATAACATATAAGTGATATGTCTAGAGCGGATTTACGTCCGATGACTCTCTATGCCTGGTCTGAGGTGCTAGGCTATTCTCCCTAATTATTGTCGATAATCAAGATCACACACTAAAAGCTTTGCAAGTTCTTAGGCATCTTCAAATATAAGGATCGACCAAAAATTGTCCAAAATAGACCAAAGCTAGTATTGTGCGGAGCGGACTGCGTTTTTTGTGTAATATTTAGATATGCTTAAATCGCACCTAAAATTTCGATTACGTTCCAAAATTTGCCGTCTTAAGGTGCATTGTCAAGCACGCGGCTGAAGCGGCTGGAGTCGCGTCAGACTGGTTTACGTTGAAATATATGGACCCGTTGTCAATGACGCGGCCGGCGCGTGGCGACTGAAGCGGCTGTGGCGACTCTAGCGACACGACTGCTCGGAAAGCAGTCCAGCCGCCACAGCCGCCGCGACAGATAAAGTTTTATATGGTTTAAAAGCCGTTTTCTAGCGAAATGGATGATTTTTTTACAGATTTAAATAAAATATATAAATAAATAAACGTCTCTTATATTATTTCCAGATTTTCTTCTGTTTTTTATATAGTCAAGACGAAAATAAATCAATTAATACATTACAAACTTATTAACAAATACCTATATGAAATAAAAAATACAGTTTTTTTTAATTCATCTGGGCTTATTGGATGTCTAATTGGTTCACACGATTGTTTTTTCAAATCATGTTCAATTAAAGGCAATATAAAATTAAACTGATTAATGTTAACGCGAAAAAAACTTCGAAATTCTGGAAACCCTCGTCTCTTCGGGTTGAAAAAATTTCGTGAGGATTGTTTCTTATTAATTGTAATAACAGTTCTTCTTTTTCTTGTTCAATTTCGGTAGCGCACCACGAAGGCAATGCGGCAATGCTTTCTCCATCGTAGTCAATTAACAATTGATTCGTCGTGTTTACAAATGCGCGTGTGGAATAGCGACTGCAGTCGCGTACTTGACACCCATATGGGCCGCTCCAGTCGCGCGACTTTAGATACGCGACTCCAGCCGCGCTGCTCTAGCCGCTTCAGCCGCGTGCTTGACAATGCACCTTTACAGATTGTGCCGCCCTAGGCCCATGCCGACAGGCCTAATTTTAAGCCTAAATCGACCACTAGATATGTTCATAAGTAGAAAAAACAATTTGAATAGAATCCAATACATTTCTAGCTATTTATAAGTTGAATAAAAACAACTGGACTTATGTTGTTTTCACTTTCAATATATCGGATCAGTTTGTCTATTGTTGCGTATCGAAATGGGATTCTTTATCATTAATATGCTTATCTTGTTTAGGTTTACAATTTACATCAATGTCTATATCTATATCTATGGATCGCTTTTTATGCATTTTTTTAATTTATTTATTTATAGTTGAAGTTTATTCATCGATGTAACGTACAGAATCAGGAAGGTCTGAGACCAATTGCTTCAAGACCATTTTTTCGAATAACGAAAGACTGAATGAAAAACCAAACTTATTGGTATGATTGAAGTCTTAATTAATTTAAATTAAAATTAGTCAAATAGTAATTATGTTTATAAATACGTATTATAGTCTTTTAATTTCGCAAATGTTTGTTTTACCGTTTGATTTCAAACACCACTTGAACAAATAATAATTGAACAGAGATCTAATAAACACAACGGGACACAATGGAAATTTAATCACTGGCTTTGTAAATACCCAATGACTAACTATAACAGAAAAATGCTTTTATCCATGGGTCATTTTACATTTTTTTGAGTAGGTATAGAAATAGTTTGTCATATCAAAGAGATAATAATACCTTTATTGTTAAAGTAAAATAATAAATGACTTCTATTGCGACTACATGAACAATATCAATTTTACTGTGCTATACTCTAAATTTTATATTCGAATATTATAGTGACTCACTCTTACAGTTGGACAAATTCTATATCGATTTTATTGCCAATTGTTGCTAACACTCTAATAATATTTTAATTAGCTGTAATTCATATTGACCGAAGAAAAATCGATGGCCAGTACAACTGGACTAATTTTTAATAAGACAAGTAGCACACAAAAACAACCGATCCTCTTTATATAGTTCGGCAAATTCTCTAACAATTTTATAGACTAATATCAACGATATCCTAAATTCATGATATAGCTATATTCGATTTTTTTTGTTTGTATTATTTTTTATTAGGTATCTGGTATATATTTTGATTATAAAGTCATCTGTACTTGAAATTATTACAGAATTTGCTCAACTATACTTTCAATTTATTTCGCAATTCATTATAATTGTGCATAGCGAAGATGTTTTCTGCGCTACATAGCGGTCTACATAGGGGTTTAAAGCGAGGCTTGAAGGTCGACATCCATGTATCCATGTGGGCTTGACTGTGATTGGTCAAATCACATTTGACATTTGATTTTAAAATCAACATCATAATACCTATTACTTAAATTATTAATTAAATTTATGTCATACGTATAAGGATATTATTGAACCATTAATAGATATCAAAACGATTGCATTAATAAGCAAATAATAATTGTTTACTTGACGACGGGCAGTTATAAAAATGTGATCATAACCTCAATTTTTCAGATGAAGAAAAATTACAAAAAAAAAACAAAAATGAATTTAAATTGCTTCTTTTACTTATGATATGAATGCATCACGGGCGTTATTTGCCTCATAACGCTCTTGGTACATTAATGACTATAATAAATAATTAATTTATAAATAAACGTGGGAATTGATATTTTTGAAAATTAACAATATTGCCGAATCGGACGGTACATTATTATTAATTAATTACAGTCGAACTTCGTTAACTGGAATTTTCGATGTGTCGAACACAGTCACCTACTTTTTCAAAAATTAAATTAAATTAACAAGAATAAAATTCAATCAGAAATGTTTAACTAATAATATAAAAAGAAACGCATCTCCCTATCGACACCATTCGCAGCCCATGATTTTAAATTCATAAAAAAAGATATAACACAAAAGAATGTGTTTTTTTTACAGAGAAAACGGATTTTCCCGGATATGAGACCTAGCTAGATGAATTTTTTGCCCCCATAAACCACTATATTCCAACTTTGATCGAAATCGTTAGAGCCGTTTTCGAGAACGTGATTACAAATATTAAATTAATTATTTATTATAGTAATTAATGTATCAAGAGCGTCATGAGGCAAATAACGCCCGTGATGCATTCATGTCATAAGTAAAAGAAGCAATTTAAATTTATTATAGTTTTTTTTTAATTTTTCATCTGAAAAATTGAGGTTATGATCACATTTTTATAACTGCCCGTCGTCAAGTAAACAATTATTATTTGCTTATTAATGCGATCGTTTTGATATCTATTAATGGTTCAATAATATCCTTATACGTATGACATAAATTTAATTAATAATTTAAGTAATAGGTATTATGATGTTGATTTTAAAATCAAATGTCAAATGTGATTTGACCAATGATACATGGATGTCGACCTTCAAGCCTCGCTTTAAACCTCTATGTAGACCGCGATGTAGCGCAGAAAACATCTTCGCTATGCACACTCCCATTTGAATACATGGTTTTGTTCTGACATCGAGGTATCTATGTAAGCGGCGAGGCATCGAGGCAGCGAGGTATCGCAGTGAGATATCTTGGACATGTGCGCACCCTAAGCAAGTCAAATTTTGGTCAATTTGTGAATATTTTCTAAATATTAAATGATTGAAAGGATGGCTACACTAGACTGTCAGAAAAAAATTTTTTTTGTTTTTTTTTGAGTAAATACATCTAAAAAGTGTCCTTAATAGATAAAAAAAAATCTCCTAAAACTTGAGCTTGATATCTAACCTTTCCCATTAAAAATACATTGAAAAAAACTCTTTTTTAAATTTTCAACGTAAATCATCGAAATTTTTTTTTTCCAATTTCCGTTTTCATTATCTTATAAGAAATTAAATTCTCTACAAAAAAGGTTTCTTCCATTTTTTGCTCAGTCTCATAGGAAAAAAGTTAAGAGCAAATTAAAAACATAAATTTAATTTCCTATAAGACAATGAAAACGGAAATTTGAAATAAAAAAATTTTTCGACGATTTTCATTGAAAATTAAAAAAAAAGGTTTTTTTTCAATATATTTTAAATAGGAAAGGGGAGCCCACCATGCGCCGGCTCAATTTTTAAGATATCAAGCTCAAGTTTTAGGAGATTTTTTTATCTATTAAAGAAACTTTTTAGATGTATTTACTCAAAAAAACAAAATTTTTGTTTTTCTGACACAGTCTAGGCTACACGTAGTGTCCCACACAAACTTTTGGCTCGTTTAACAATGGCAATGGAACATTTCTAGTTTCCTTTGACCATGTGTTTGTAAATGAGAATAATCCATACATTCCTCAGGAAATTAATTGAAAACAAATCACCAACAATTTTATGATATTTTACAATTTCTAACCCACTCTTGATGTAATAGTATCGTTGAAATAAAAATGACATATTCGCATCAAATCAATGAAGAATATTCATTGTACGTGATTTATTCTCTAATATCAATGCTTAGGTGATTGTGTGAATTGTGCCAAAAAATGAACGAATATTTTCCTTAGATACTCTTCCATGTTTCCAATTCAATTCACAACCAAGATATTCGGACTAAATGGAACTCTGTCAAATATTTTTGTCGAATTTTTGCTTCTACCAATAAAATATTATCAATTATTACAAGATACACTTGAATAAGCAGAAAAAAACGAAACGAAAGAATGGTTGTATCAAATTATTACGGTAATTCTTGTATTTATTTACCCATGAAAAATCATCGATATTATTCAAAGGGAAAATGTTTGAAAAGGATCAAAGCGCATTAATGTGTACGTACGTTTGAAAGAAGCCATCGTTTGTTATCTAATTATGGAATCAATAAGAGGCGACCATTTACAAACAAAAAAAAAATTGGAGCAATATTCATGTTCGAGGGAGTCTAACAAAAGGAAAGTTTCCTCACAATTTTCGTTATTTGAGTTGCCTGCCTTTCAATTTTTTAAAGGAAACCCTGCCACGCCTACATTTACTACAGTATGTATATATGTATATAAAAACAGAAAGGAAACAGGATTTGTGCCCCGAAAAGTAATCGAAAATTGATATTTCAATAATTTCGATTTGTATCTCCTTTTTATTCGAATTTTATGAATTGATTAATATATCTAAGAATTTCTTTTTCCAGTTTCCCTTCTATCTACACTACACTCATCTTGGTTTATTCAATAAAATGGATCTGAACAAATTTCCAATATTTCTACTCATCACAATTCTGTCATTATCAACAATTTGTATGTCAAGTCATTTGGATCGAACTCGTAAACGTGACAAATCGAAAATACCACAAAATACAAATTTATGTACAATGGAGGATAATTCGGCAGCAATGCATTGTGTTTGTGTTGGTGGTAATCCACCAATGAATACAACTAGTGCTGAATGTTGGATATTCACTGATGGTATAACAACCGAACATAAGATATGGACATTATTTACAACACAACCGTTTATCGTTCAATTGAAATTCTTTGTACGACCACAGGGTGAATTCACGTTTATACCAACAAAAGGTATACGATATTTGAATTATTTGAAACAATTACAAATCACTTATGCAAATATTACAAATATACATCCGTTTGCTATGGCGAATCTTTCATCATTGACTGAATTAACATTAACACGAAATAAGATTGTTAATTTAGAAATGAATGCATTTGCGCATTTGATTAATTTAACTGAATTGAATTTAGATGAGAATCGTATCGTCGAGATATGTAGAGATGTATTTGTTAATTTACCAAATTTACAAAGACTGTTTATTGCTAATAATAATTTAAGTATGATACAAGAACAAGCTTTCCGACAATTGGGCCATTTATTAGAACTTGAACTTAATCACAACTATATCAGCGTATTAACAAGGGACACATTTAGTGGACTAGTTGAATTGAAACGATTGGATTTCAGCTATAATCGTATTGGTATGTTAGGTGATCTAACATTCTCTGAATTATGGGAATTAGAGGTGAATATTGAATAGATTCATATGTGAATACGTGAATTAATCTTTATATTATTACAGGAACTTAATTTAGAATACAATCAAATTGAATATGTATCGGAACGTGCATTTGTTGGTTTGAATCTTTTAAAGAAACTAATTTTAAGCAACAATCTAATACAACAATTGTCCGGTGGATGGTTAGCCGATATCACCACTATTTTCCATTTAGATTTGAGATCCAACAATTTAGAAACATTGACATACGATAACATCAAACCGATTGTTCAGAATTTGAAGAATGAAACGAGCAACTTTTACGTTGACGGTGAGTACAAAATATCATTTTTCTATGTACTATCAAAGACGTATACCAATTTAGTGTTCAATTTCATAAAAAAAAAATATGTATACGTAAATAACAAGACGACCAGAAGTGCTCTTTTATCGTTAGTACGGTATATCGATCCGAAATTGAACAGTTGCTCTACTTACAATATGACAGTTCGTTTTAAAATCACATTATGTGTCGCATTTCCAAAACACTGCCATAAATAACATAAACGTATCAACTGATATTTATTTGCCATTCAACTTAATCTGACAAGACTAAAAAGAATTATGAAAGAAATATGATCTGTCTTATGCATCGTAAACTTTAGGATGCCATTCGTATTTTTATGTGGGTGTTTTTTTTAAAAAAAAACCCTAATTATACAAAAGTCGAACTCGATAAAGAAGCTTATTTTTCTCTTTTCAAGCTTTAGTTAAACAGTATAATGACTTTGTTGGAAGAAAGTCGTAGTTCACAAGAAGTAAGCTGTTTCATCCAAATGTTAAAAATGGAAAATATCGAAAAATATGTTGTTAAACGTATGTTGAATATCAAGAAATACTAACAAATTTAATATAAGACTTTTTCTGACGAATTCGCCGTTCGAAATTTACGATTAGAATTAATAATTTGTGTCTTTTGAGGACATAAACAAGGTAAATGTGTACTTACGCGGTTGGCACACGATCGAAGAACATCCACTTAATCTGGAAATAAAGAAATTCAACTTAAATAATACGGAAACTTTCGTTGTATGTATTCTAATTTTATGGAACCAAAGATCGCCTTCCATCTACAGTTTTCTGCTTATCTATTATTCGTAAACTCAAATACAGGAAGAGTGGAGAAAATGTTGTTATTTTTGATTGATACTGCTATAATTTTACAATAAATGAAAAAAGAGAACGACTGTTATTTGGATTGGCACACAGTAAATAAATTTGTGAATAAGATGAAACAATTATTGGAGACGAATTTGTATGTCGATCTTGACATATCATAAATTTCCTCTTGTCATCTCGATTATTGATCCGAAAGTTGACACAATGGCGCAATTATTGTATGTTACTATTTCCCATCACATGAAATATTCTTAAGAATCGATTTATACCGATTGTTATGGTAATCAGAAACAGAGACAATACTGCACAATTCCCTTATAGTTGTGATTATGTAAGCTCTCGACAATGTTAAAAATCTGTTGGCGACTAGAATCATTTTTTTATAGCTAATTTAAAACGTTTTGCCACATAGCCGATTTCATTAATAAATCAGTGATTAATGGGTATGTTAAATGTCTTTTCTAGATACTCTAAAGCTATTTGAATGGAGAATGCTCGTTCCCGCAACGCATGTATCATTATCTATAATCTGCTTATAATAGTTTGTAAAGTTCCACATCTTCTCAGATATCTTTTGGAAGTTTTCAATGAGGACAGAAAGCAATCACTCGCGCGATTTGATTCGTGAAAATTTGATTTAAAGCTAAATCTTTTTCATATCAGACGGATAGAGGGCATATCTATTTTCAGTCATATTAAACGATGCTACACAACAACGCGAAAAATTCGTAACGATAAAGGCGACGAAAATCTCGCATATGCCACGGCAACGGAATTCGCTTGTCAAGGAATAAGTCACATTTCTATATTTTACAGATGCTCCGGTATTAACGAATTCTATTTGGCCGGATGTGATCTAACCAAAACGATTATTTCTGCGAATTTTTCACATTCATAAATGGCCACTACAATTAATCTAGTATAATGATTGTTGGTCCACTTCTTAAATTACAATAGCGCCCAGATCTGTGTACATCCGCAGATCATTAAAGTATACGCAAAAATTTGAATTAGTGTAGAAAATAGAAAGTTGGAAAGCATCGGAAATACTTCCGGAATTTTAATATAAACATGAAATTTTGGGTTAATGATGGAACTCAGGTGAGAGTAAGCAGGAAGAATAGACGGAAACATCAACAAAATATATTTAAGGCTTAATGTTTTCGAAAATCGGATCTCTAGTGATCCAGTAACAGGTTGCAAAATAATGTAAATCCATTTTCAATGGAATACGGTAATAATGTATTTAATTTTTTAATTAACGATAATCAAACTGGTTGTGGAACATTTTAATGTAGAATTATCACAAACATTCATTCAATATTAAATAACCAATGCTATTAGCCTTTAGTACAATTTACTATTATTATTTATTAGTTGAATTCACAATATTTATGGCTTAATGTGCTAGTTTTAGGAATACACGAAATTGGTAGCCATGCACCGTGCAGCCATGATAATAATACATGAAATGCATTATATAATAATAGCGGTTATGTTATATTTGAATTTTTAAATCATATTATTCGTTCAAGTATTTTCAATGAATTTTCATGCAAATTTTCCACAGTAATATTCGAGTTTTACTATCATTTATTTTATGGTAACAACGGTTGTTGGCACTTTTCAGTTTTTCTATATAAGCATAAGGAAAATTCACTTCAATTCTGACATTTTTGATAAACTATTATTTTTACCCTTCTTATAAAAAAAAGTTTTTGAATATTCTAAAATTTAATATAACGCATATGTGCACGACTATTTAATTTATTGATAAAGGTAAGCGTATGGTTGAAACTAGACAGCTAGTTTCCTTGAGAGATCCTTTATTTTATTATATAAAGCCATTATTTTTCAAATTGTTTCTATCTATCAATAAACATGTTACAACAACAAACCTTTTAGTTAAAATGAAGTTTCTGCCAGACATTGTAATAAACGGAAATCGTTTATACTTCCTCATTTGTCCATACAGTTCAATATATTCCAATTATATCCAATATAAAAATATATATTTATCGTAAGTCTTGATAAATTTTTATTATAAAAACCGTATGACTCACACATAAACTCCAAAGGCAAGTTTATCGTATTTTTATTGTCTTTCCAACAATACATTTATACTTTCTTTATAGTTGTGAGCTTGACTAGAATTTATTATGCAATTTTAAGTTCCCTCCCATCGACGTACCTATATACAAAATCACACTTGAAAATACATAACACCAAAAAAAAAAAATTGTATTCTATCCAGGCAATAATAATATGGCATACGCTCCTATTAAGAAACCTTAATGCGTACCATTAGGTGTTTTTTTTTGCTAGAGCTTTTCTTTTATAGAAAAATCCTTGAGTCGTTCTCTAGAATTTCCACTCCAACGCAAAGAAACTAATATGATGGAAGTTTTTACAGACATTTATTCTTTATTAAGTTGGAGCATTCAGTGTGGAAAAATTAGTTCATCCAGACGGATATCATAAAATTCAAGATAAATTAACGACTTTACAGAATATGTACGTAGTAGATTAGTGGTCATTCTTTTTCTTTAATAAAAGATTTATCGAATTCTTCAAATTATTATATTCTATTCGGTTCATGGGAGAATTGTACCGCTTCAGTAATATAGATAGAAATGTAATTAGTAAAGCAGTTCTACCACCTACTAAACAGAAGTTAATTTTGTTAGATTGCTCGTATATTTTTATTGGGTGTACTTGTCAAATATACGAACTGTATAAATGTCAACTTTTTTCTCATTTTTTAAAAAGTATTGTTAAAAAGCAAAATGTAATAATACATATTGAGCCATATCGACGGAATTCTAGTAAAAAGTGTCTCTCATCTATTCGATAGACGTTTTTAACTTTTTTTCCAGTATCACTGCATTGACGTATGTAGTTATACGCTTCACATGTTACTCCTACATTTGAAATGTTACAAGATTCAAACGATTTTTATATTAAAACATGAATAATAATTTTAATTAAATAAAACAGAATTGTCTGGAAAAATACTTTACATAACGTTTCTCTAAATACAATAAAACTTCTATTAACATTGCTATAATAAGCTTTCATTTACAAAAGATCCATTAAACAAAGTAATTTAAGTTTCAAAGATTATATAGGAACTGACAGGATGTCATTTAGTTTGTATTTCAACGGAATTGCAGCAAATTCTATATAAACAAAATCTACAACAAATGCAAACGATGACAATCATAGCAGTCAAATTACATTAGGTAAGCTTAATAATATCATAACACATTATCAGCAGAACGGTGCCCAACTTCACAATACCTTCTGGAATCATCTAGACTGTATTGTAGATAAATTAAAGAAAAACAAGTGCGACAGAACAGTTTAAAGTACAGCAGTTAATACCGGATATGACTCCCTTAAGAACAGAAATCCTTATGGACAAAACAGGAGGACTTCTTAACCACTAGCGGCAAGTCTCCTGAAAATCACCCCCATTCGCATCTTACTAGTGTACATCACTGGTGAGATATTTGTGTAACTTCAAGTAGAGCTTTATAGCTTAGTAAATACAATAAAATTCAGTAACAAAATGCTAGATTAACTGTATTGGCACTGATCGGTATTGACAAGTTTTATTTACAATATGTTCAAAAATTTTAAAATTTGGAAGAGAAGTAACCTAACAGTTTTGATTAAAGCTCGAAAGATAAATATTTCAGTATCGATTTGTAATTCATGTATTTCCAAACAGTGACTAAACCAAATGACCAAAAAGAACGAAGCTCATTTTTCCAAGATTTCCCATTAGTTCGAGCACACTCTAACAATTACAACTGCTGAGAATCATGCAGCATAAAATATTCATATATTGAACGTTTTAAAAATCTGAAATATCCGTATATCAATGATTCTTCGTTTGGTTAATGCTTGAATTTCAAAAGGTTATATTGCCATTGTTTTATATTCGGCCCTTTTGCTGATCATAGGAAGTCTAGATACTAAATTTTTGATTTTTTTTCAAGATTCGTTCACAAATAAGGCATATACATTTATTTAGTTGTCGGATTAGTTATGTTTCTTGGTGTTACGAAAAAGGCGACATTACGCTTGGGTCGTTAATTTTCTCTACCTACAGTGAGGTACTACAGCAAATCTCCCTAATCTTAAATTAATACAAAATTCAAAAGTCAAGTCTATGATTGTACAATTATAGCCATAAAAGTCGGATCCACTCCAATCATGCCAATGACAATCCGGTTTCGCTCCAGTTTCGGTTTACTCAAATATTGTCAAACATAGAACAATAGGCACATTCCATGACAGTCACGGTTCAATATGCTCCCTACTGATAGTATGAATGTTTGTTTCGTTGAATAGTATTTGTCCGAATCAAGACTGGAGTATGAAAGGGCATCAAGCGATAATATAATCTAATTCCTTACTTTAACATTTTGTTTTCACCAAATAAAGTCAGGCAATAAATAGTTTCCAGTCCTAACAAATCAATACACTAAGAATACAATAAACTATGTGTTTTCATATAAGAATCGTTTTATTCTGATGAAAATTACCTTGCTCTGCTGTTGGAATATCGAGCAAAATAAAATGATTGTAGCATCGGCCCTTATTTTATCACTTGAAACGTCTTAATTATCGTTTTTTTTTCTTGATGAAATTCTTTTGTAATTTGAATTAGCACTAGTGTCCTGTGCTGGCGATACTTCAATGAATTTCGGAATGAATTCAGTAATTAGTATTTGTGTTTGTGTTCTGGCCAGACCATTGTACAATTCTCTGTGGGAGAACCACATTGAAATTTCCCAGGCCTTATTAGTAAGAGAGAAAGAGAGAGAGAGAGAAAAGCAAAATTTTCTTTAAATTTGGATCGATCGTGTTGAATCAAAATAAACCGTGTAAAAAGAAGTTTTTTTTGTAAGATCGTGTAGAAATAGAATTGGATGTACGTATCTACATTCTGCTTTATTAAAGCACAATAAATCAGATTGACGGCAAGAAAGCGGAAAGTTAATTATAGTGGAGATGAATCCTGAGATTCAGAGCTAGAGTATGGAAAAAATTGATTGCCTCTCCTGTTTATAAAATAAATAGAAATAGTAATGATTCTAAAGATTTTGTTACTGTTAAGCCTTCTACAGTTCTACATCATTTTGATTTATGTCTGTCCAATATATTATATAATATAAAGTCATTTTTTTTCTATCTTCCGGTCAACAGAATTTATTATACGAAGGATTTGAGTTTTTAGAGAAAATCCGCTAGCTTAGATAGAAATAAGGTCCGGACTAAAGAAGTTTGTTGTTTTATATTTGCACGAAGGTTTTGTCTAAAACTATATTAAAGTTTATAATAGATGACTGGTGTTGCTTATATATGTGTACTCCACACAAACTTGATTGTGAAGTTAACTTCTCTCAAACATCGGTGAAAAATCTTTTCGTCTACTACACAACAATCTCATGTCGCAATCCTGTTTATTAATTATAATCCAATTGTAAAGCCTGGATAAATTATTCAAACTTCCTATACTATACAGATTTTCCAACAATATAATGAAATATGCTCATCCTTGTATCTTCGGTCTTGTTATATATAACAACAACAACAATAATAAGGACCACAGTTTCATTGTACAGGCATAGTATAGTATACGTGACAAATGATTAAAGTTTGTTGTAAATTGTCGACTTTATTACAGTTTCTACAATTATATGAAGAAAATCATGGGACACTTAACCGGATAGGAAACACATGTTTTCCATCTTATTTTATTTATGTTATTCCCACTATAAAAGCTATTGTTTGCTATTGTTGTTTGTGTTATTATACTTCCCTGACTTTTGTTAATTATAATTTTAAATCAAACCATCAACATGGAAATGTAAACTTTATATACAGCTATTGGTGCACTATTAAAGCCTCTATATAATTTAAAATAATCAAAAAAAGCACATTCAAAATGTCACTCAATATTAATTGTAGCAGATATTATTAATTAAATTTATTTACAGAGAGTCGTACTGAATTTCATCAACCAGAAATTCAATACAACTTTCCTTATGTTTTCGTTGAAGGAA
This sequence comes from Epicauta chinensis, assembly GCA_021725515.1. Classification (NCBI taxonomy): domain Eukaryota; kingdom Metazoa; phylum Arthropoda; class Insecta; order Coleoptera; family Meloidae; genus Epicauta; species Epicauta chinensis. Next base: position 52,525 of record JAEDXX010000119.1, read on the forward strand.
AATTCCTCATTTATTTACAATTATTCCCAATATGAATTGATTTAAAAATCTGTCCAACAACCTAATTGTGTTCCAGTTAATTACTAATGAATATATTTTCTAAAGAATTATTACAATGAAACATATTTATACGTTTTTTTTTTTGTATTCTATATTATTAAAGTTTATATTTATTTGGTAGATTAATATCGCGACATTGAAATATTTCCAACATACACGAAATTATAGATTTTTCGCTTAGATATTTACCTAAATAATACAATATATTTTCATTTAACCAAATTGGTCGCAAATAAAAATCAAAAATTCAACAGTAATCCAAGTAGTTTTATGGTAGGCGACAATTAATGTCACAATTTTAAAATCAACTCGAGCAACGTTAATTTTTATATTAAAACTTGCAAAATTGCAAAATTTAAATTATTATTAGAACTTCTATTGTAGAATTTTAAACACTCAATCTCTGATCGTAATTCAAATTTTCCTGTACACGTAGAAAGACAATATTTCCACTATGACTGAATCTTAATTTGATCACATAGAACTTAGTATTTCTTCGCCTTTTTAATACTATTGCTATTTTAATAAGATTCTTTCTCTGGTTGGAGAATTTACGTTAGAAATCTAACGTCTCCAAAAAAACACTGAAATAACAAGTTACAGTGAAATCTCTATTTATGGACACCTCCCTAATAAGGACGCCTTTTCTGAATTTATTTGAAACTTGAGAAATACAGACACTCTCCATTATGGACACAATTTAAACCTCTATATTTCGGACGCTTACAATTACTTACAATTACTGTTCAATATTACATTCCATTCTTTCAGACGAGCACTAATTACAATCCGTCATTAAAAAATTCTGCGTTAGTCAATCTACAAACTCAATATTGGGGGTATCATCTTTTGACAATTGTAACTACGTCATCTCTTGTTGCACCCAACAAAAGGCATCTGGAATTCTCAATTCCAGAACCTCCCTAAGACACCTTCTATTCCGGATATTTTTACAAGTCCCGTGGATACCCATATTAGAGAGGTTTTACTGCAATATTGTAACATAATTTCTGCAATACATTTCAGGCCGTTTAATTTGTTTCAAATTAATTATACAATCAATTAATTACCAACTCAGTTTATTATTGAATACCAATTTGATGGAATCGAATAATAATGAGACTTGTTACGATATTATCAGTGCATATTATTACAATCGAATGGGTTATTAATAATATTCTGTTGATAAAAATAAAATTAGCTATTTTAAGAGGCTCAAAATCAATTAAAAGTAGAGATACCTGCAAACATATCAACAACTAACGAATGCAGAGAAGCTTAGTCGTTCACATTCCCATGTCAATGCCACCGATGGATTTGCCATGAGACTAATGCGGCTTACGTTTCAGGCCCCTGTTCCAAACATTGACCAATTATATTAGTGACGTTTATGTATAGTTTTTAGAATTATTAGAAAATAAGAGTATTGAAATAATTGGCCTCAGGCAGTATATATTGAATTACCAACAAGAACTGTACATGTCCCGATTATTAGTTTTTCAAACATTGTAAAGATTATTTCGGGAAATCTACTCTAAACTAAAAATGATCGAGCGACCTTTGTGCATTGAAAAAATAAATGATACAATTTTGATATACAGCACTGGCGGCTCTCCTGGGCACATAGGAGAAACGTTCGCCCCTCCCATCTGTAGCACTTGCATATGAGTTAGAAGGAGATAAAGAGAATGTAGGTGGTGAAAGAATTAAAAATGCAACCACCCACCCTTAGACCCTTGACCAAACAGAACACTTTCGATTGTAACAAAAACTCCACAAATATCCCATATTTTAGAAATTGTCAACAACCATATGTTAGAGATTCGGTATCTTTGTCACACAGTATCAGAATTTCTGAAATTACATCCCCGATCAAACGCATCAGACAAAGAAGGGACTATTCACAAGATGCCATTATTCGTAAAATTGTAAGTATTTTCTTTGAAATAGAAAACCGGAATAGTTTACAAATTTGGTTTTATGATAGGGTCAACAACAGTTATAGAAGAATTTAGAATCCTTACTTTATTTTTAAAGAATAAATACAAAGATGTATTTTTTCAATAAAAGTATTGTATATTTATTGTTCATTTTTTTTACCCCATCTGCACTCTGCTTTTTTTCACCACCTACATTTTCTTTATCTCCTTCTAACTCATATGCAAGTGCTACAGATGGGAGGGGCGAACGTTTCTCCTATGTGCCCAGGAGAGCCGCCAGTGCTGTATATAAAAGTGGCTACAAGTTTTACATTTTTAAACTGCCAAGACTAAAATTGTGTTGCGCTGCTCTGCACAACATTGATAACATCTATGATCCTAGTATTGCCTATTGCATGTTTTTTTTTCTCGAACAGCAAGACTTTAAGCATTGTCATATTCAAATTCAGGCTTAAATAGACATCTGAACTTTTTTTACGATATTTCTATCTAGGTGCACTGCTTATTAATGTGATTTACATATAGCAAATCACTCCATAAAACAATACTAACCGATATTTATATGGAAACGAACTCTCAAATGTGCTCTATTCGATACTTTTGTATAGTTTAATCGAGACATATATTCGTATAAGCTACGATCAGAACAGTATATATACGTCGAGATATGTTTGAATTTGCACGATAAAAATTTAAATGAAACAATTTGCAATAAAGATTCGTTTACGAGGAGTGAATATTTCAGAAATATTACTAACACTATTACATTTGAATGAAGTATAGTTATTCTGATAATTCAATGTGATAAACTCATGACTGTTACATTTATTAATTTTTCTATTATGTAACCAGACAAGCATAGTTCAGGAAGCTCAAATCTTTACATTTCATATATTCACAATTTAAATAAATAGAATATTCTTGAATTTTATGCTAGATTTCCTGAACAAACTCAACTGATAACAATTCAATTGAATTTACCATTATAGTAAAATATCATATATTTATAGAAGAGTTCATTTTTATTTTGTACAAAAATTTGAAATAAGTAAAATATTGTTATCAAAAAAAAAAGCTAACAAAAAACAAATCGAATAAAATTTTTCATCCCTTACAGATTGATAACTTTTTTTCAGTATACATATCTATTCCAAGATTGAAATATGAGCCAGAGGTGTAAGAAATGATTTTTATTCGCATACCTACCTTTACTGATTTATATCAATTTCTCCAAGATTGATAAAATTGGATATTATTGATTTATTTGCCTGTCGATTTTACCATTGTTATTACAAATATATTCCCAATAACCTATATATATTTGGCCATTTATAGAATTTATAAAACTTTCAACTTATAAATTCCATTTCAAGCAATAGAAATTAACTATTTATGGGATTTTTTATACTGTACAGTATTGGCGCATCACGTAGTTACAAAGTTATACTGAATTAGTTGGGTGGCAACTAACTTAAAGTGGTGCGAGGTGACCAAATCTTTATCTGCATAGGACCATAATGCATCAATTTAAAGTTACAATGTACTATAAGGGTCAGTATTTAAACGCTGTTCGACTAGTAGACTAGAAATGACAATAGAATGAACATTTGCCTGTACAAAACTAGATGACCAAGTGTACATTGTTTATTTTTGATTTTTTTTGCCATTTCCTTAATCGCATCTCTGATAATTAAACTTTAAACTAAGCAGATATAATTTTGCTGCTGAATTCTGAAACTACATCAACTTCCATAGTTTCTACTAGTTAATATTTTTGTTAATTATGCTCGTATGATTGTTGATAAAGTGTCCTTAAGACCCTTATAATTACCATCATCGTTCATTGGATAGTTGGAGTACACCTGGGACTGGGGATAACTACATCTCCAAAGCTAAGAGACTTATAATCAGTATTAGTGAAGACAAAACGATCGTTACCATTATTTTACTTTCTATACAAATATAAAAGTTTTCAGTTATAAACAATAACTAGTTGTGTCTTAGTAAAATAACATAGAATTGTTCTTTATTTATAATAACTATGCTGGTTATGTTATATTAGTTAGTATAGGACTGCTATAAATTAATTTGTCGTTTAAGTTAATATTCAAATGTAAATAGCAAATATTCATGTATTTCTGTTAAAGTTGAATTTAAATGAAAATTAGAATTTAAGTAAATAGTTGCCAAAATTGACATTTATTTGGTATGCACAATGCGTTCCATTCAAAACACCAACTCAGACTAGCATAAGTGTTATTTATGCATTAAAGATAATAAAGTAAAAGTAGTTTGATATAATTAAGCAGGTCATTAGCAACACATTTAACCGAGTTGATAATAAAGTAATATTAGATACTTTCCAAGTATGTACATAATCATAATTCTTATCTACTACACTGTAGTGTCACATTTAAGCCATAATATCGTTTATTAAAACTATTTCTATGACGATTTTATCAGTGACACAACAATTAGGGAGAGACGCCACAGACGAAGAGATGTCCCATTGCTAATATATCTCAATTGGAAGAAGATAAAATTTATCTATTTACTGACACCTCCCTAATACGGACACTTTTCCCAGCATACATACTATATCTTATGGACTCTTTATGTCGAAGTTGTACAGGCCGAGGCCTGGCATTTACACTCTCGTGTTACGTTGTGAGTACCTCATTACTGGTGCCTCGTGTTCCTTTGACTCGGGTACAAAAGTCGCTCTCAAAGGAAAGTTAGCCAAGGCGAGAAAAAGTAGCACGAAACGGAGCGAGGAAACCGTCTACACTCTCGTTCCTCGGTCATCTTTGTGCTATTTGGCGAAAATGTAAAGAACCCCCCCAATACGGATATCTATTCTGGAGATTTCTTCCAAATCTCGTAGATGTCCGTATTAGAGAGTGTTTATTGAATGTGTTTCAAGGTATATCACAAGCTTATTGGTGACATCCTCGCGAAGTGAGCTAGTCACGAAAAGGAGTCGAAACAAAGTTAGTTCCTTTTTAATTGGGAAACAATTCTATTTTTGCTATTCTATGTTTCTGATTTGGTTTTTAGAGGGATGAAATTGCTCCGAAATTTATATGTGTGGGTAATAATTTGTAACGGACTATGTCTTTATGTTTTAAGAATACTAGAAATGGATGAAGGCAAAATTTTCTAAGGGCACAGTAGATTCAAATTCCAAACTTGGCCATCGAAAACAAGTGAAATATTACAATGTCAAAAGGAAGGAGCATAAGGCATCTCCAAAAGACGTGCTCAGACTGGAGATTTTACGAAATCTGAATTAAGACTTATGAACGGCAAAATATAAGAAACAGACAAATTGCAGGAGAGACGAGTGCAATATACGATTTCTAACACGAGTTTTTTATACGATTTTTTCTATTTTGCCTATTTTGTGCCCTTTTTTACAAAAAAATTTGCGAGATTTGATATTTAGGGAAATTGGTGGGAGTTGGTGTTACTGATATAACAATTGAACATTGTTTGATTTTTTTTGATTGATGTATTAGTGGTTGTATATGTTACCAAAAATTACTATGTATTTTGTTGATTTTGTTTACGATTTTTGACATTTGTCAAAATCAATACCAACGTTAGGGAAAAAAAATTACTACATTTTCCATTTTTACACAGTGTATCGAAATGAGCTCATTTCGATACAGTAGCGAGTTTAAAAATAGCGCTATTATTGACGCAAAATAGAAAAAATAAATATTCGCATGTTGTTTAAAACATTACTTTCTATAACTGTTCAGATAAAATGGGTGACGTCTCTACGTAATTTACCCCAAAAAACACAATCAGATCAGTTTTACAGTCTGATAGTTTGCGGCTATTCGACAATATAAATTTTCGAATAAAATCAGAAACACTACAACTTTGCCCGTAAAATTCTCTAATTCACAAGTTAAATGTTGATTTATACAGTGTCCAACTAAGTAGTAATTTTATAATTCGGGTCTTATTGTAGTCGCAAAATAACTTATAATGTTAGAATTCGAAAGACAAATATTTATAAAAGTAATAATGCTTGTAATAAAGTTATTCAACAGAAACTTCTAATGCTGCTTGATATTGAATTACTGATTTATTAAATTCTCAACTATTCCTCATCGACTTCCACTTAATTGTTGCGCTTTAATCTTGAAAACTTTTGTTGGTAATCTATGAAATTATATTTACATGCATTTTTAGTGTAGAGAAGATCGCCTTTGTTTTAATTTTTTTTTTCATTATTTAAACAAAATTACATATTTCCGAGTACAATTGTAGACTCAATACAAAATTAATTCTCTGTTTTAATTTAAAATGCAAAATTACAGTAGAACTGTCGATTAAAATTCATTTATTGTTAATAGACACATCGAACGTATGAACAATGGGCGGTTTCGTCTAGCTGCAGATTACAAATTTCAACACAAAACTCTAATAAATAACATATCCATGCAATAAACTATTTAAGAAAATTCGAAATTTTTACTCGAAACACTAAAAAGGATCGATTCTATAATCGCTTTGTTCCGCTTTAAAGCCAAAATGTTACATCGCTTACAAGATTGTGACTTTGAAAACAACAAAATCATCTTTTTTTCATTTTATGGTCGCACTAAAAACTCCCCAAATGTCCTGTTTTAGATGCAATATAGTACAATTATATAACAAAACTTATTATCATTACTCGGTAATTATGTGGCCATTTCATTTGATTAGTGCTTGGAACGGAACACGAAAACTAATTAGAAAAGTTCAATAATTTGTGATTCATTGACCTCCAGTCTTTCTAATGTCTAATATCAACTTATTGTCTTAGAATCTAAACGTGAACAACTGCTATGTAATCTACAGAGCTTTTCAGCACTAACTCTATAATTTTGGTTGAGAATGTCAATCCTGTGCAATTATATAAGATGTTCTAAGGCGTGAACAGTTAACTAAATCCTCGTCCGACTGGTGTAACTGGCGATTTTCTTAATCTTTAGTGGACAGAACATTATAGATCACGTTTTCTTAATCGTGAACATTTCCACGAAAACAGACTCATTTGACAAACAAAAGTGATGATTTTTTGAATCTTTTTTGGTCACATTTTTTAGAAAACAGTTGAAGTTCAACATTATTAAATTTAACTTTCTTCAACATTAAATTATAACTAAAAAATTTTCAACACTTTTTCAATAGCTTACAGAAAATTAACTTAATTACTTCAAGTAAAAAATGTTTTCAGTTGGCAATTTCACGGATACAAAAGACAGAAACTATTGGAATAGAAATCCATTACTCGTAAATAATGAAATTCCATTGATATTATGAAGTTTCGAGAGGTTAGTTATTTCATTATTTAGAAATAATTATACAACGCTCACACTCTCCCTCTCGCAGTGTTGGTCAGCTTTGTACTGTGTGAATTACATTATAATCGTGTAACAGACAATTACTTTCGATGCCACTTTACCATCGACATAGCATAGATGAAAGTAGTGTAGGTATTTCATCACTGGTCATTCGTTCATTCAAATTGCTCTATTTAGAGATATAGAACTCATTCAAACTTCTAAGTACATTTGTGGGACGTGACACTTAATTTTTGCATTTTGCATGTGTTTGTACGACTGAAAATATGAATGAAGGCCAGCTGGAGGTTTTAAATACGATACTAGGCAGTCGGATCCAGTAAAATTCTACAATCGTTTCATTGGCTATTTGCTTTTGTATTTTATGTTCCACATTACTTGTCCGCAATTGGCCAACATCTGTTGTCTCGATATACTCCCGTCTCCTAGATTATCAGTATAACCATTAGGGTGCTTCATTTCAGAGCAAAATATTTTTTTTCACGTCCCACCTGAAAATCTTGTAGTCGGTGGAAAAACAAAAATTTTGAGCCGCATAGTAGCTCTTAATTCCGATTTTAACCCGTTGCTAATCCATTTTTTATTTTTCCCATTTAAATAACATTGAAAAGTAATTTTTTTAACTTTTTCCTTCCGCTCACCGTATTAATTTTTTTTTTTCGTATTTTGACTTATTGGCTCTTGTAGAGGACTAAATTTGCTACAAAAAAGGTATTTTGAGACGAGTCGGTAACTCGATTAAATTTCTTCACAAATCCTCTTATATTGAAATTTCGTAAAAATAATGTGAAATCTCATCTAGTGCCCAAACTATTGAAAATGGATAAATAATTTTGTAGGAGATTTTATGCCCTACAATTTTTGTAATTAAACAATTTGTCGTAACTCTTATAGTTTAGTAACTACAGGCTCTTAAAATATAAAATTTTAATATAAAAAGAGATTTGTGAAGAAATCCTATCGAGTTACGGACTCGAGTCAAAGGACGTTTTTTGTAGCAAATTTAGTCCTCTACAAGAGCCAATAAGCCAAAATACGAAAAAAAAAGTTTAATACGGTGAGCGGAAGGAAAATGTTAAAAAAAATACTTTTCAATATTATTTAAATAGGAAAAATAAAAAATGGATTAGCAACGGATTAAAATGGGAATTAAGAGCTACCTTGCGGCTCAAAATTTTTGTTTTTCCACCGACTACAAGATTTTCAGGTGGGACCTGAAAAAAAAAATTTTGCTCTGAAATGAAGCACCCTAAAAACCATATGACTTGAATTTATTATAAATCTATTGAATTTCCTGCATTTTTATTGGATTTTTTTGTCTAGTATCATTAGATTGAAAAGGAATCCTTACACCAATCTAAACTTATTCGTTTGTGTGTTGTTATAATGAGTTGTTTGCTTTTACAAATTGAATAATTAAACATTTATTAGTTGTTAAAGTGCTGTTTAAATACTGGTATTCAACATTATTGTTCATGTAACTATGATGCCATCTGATATGTACCTATTTCAAATAGACAAACGATTGCCATTCTATTTATGTTTATTATCACAAAAATTCTATTTAATTTCACGTATAATTAAATGATTCATTAATAAGTATTGATTATTATTTATTATTTATATAACCTTTGAAAATCCCGGGATTAAACTATTTCTAATAAATTTACTTTGTTTAACTAATTACATCTTTTGTAAACTTGCATTAAACGTTCATGGTTTTAGCTTTGTTTGTTCATTCGTTTTCTTTTTTCTGTAAAATCTAGCAATTTATTAAGTTCTAATTAATCCTATTTGTTATTTTACATTCGATAAATATTAAATTATTATTAGATTTGTTGGTTCGATCCCAAAGAGTTTATTTTATTTAATACTTTATTGGACAACTGGTTTCGACTGTAAATTTGCTAATTACCTAAGGGGAACTAATAATAATGACTCACAATTAGAATTGGATTGTCCAATAAAATATTAATAACAAATAAACTGAAAAATCGGGCAAATAATTCGAATAATAGCAAATATCAAAGATACTCATATCAAATCTATAAAAGTGTATAATTCTACAGATTATTCATAAATAATCCAGATTAAATCTATCTCTGCAGTATACGTTTCATAAGAGACGTAAGTTGAACGATTGGCTTTTATATCGATTTTCAGTTAGTTGAGATCAAAATATTCTAGCACAGTTCAGTTGTATCTTGTTCAGATCTTCTCGAGATACAATAAACAAAAAAACAATTGCAAACTTGTTTTTATTGTTGCAAATAAAATGCTAATATTTCTCTTGTCATATTTCCAGCGAATGCTAAGAATTTATAATTTTCTAATAAGTTCCAACAAGTGAACTGCTTTTACAAGTCTGAAATATAATAAATAAATTCGACTATACAACAATTTACATCTAGATGAATGTTTATAACGCGTCACAATTTCAGATAGAAAACCTAACGAGGAATTCAATTAAGAACCACCCCGCAGTTTCTGTGCACTTTTCTAAAATTACTGCATTATCGTAAAGTTGGTCAGAAACTAAAGAGAAATAAATGAAAACTGTGGCTTACAATAAAGGAAATATAGGCACTAGACCAGACTTGGCAATGTTGAAGCCGGTAAGATTATTGTTCTTAATTCTATAAATACATTGGATAACTTCTACACTGGGAAAACTGCAAGTCTCTCTTTGAAAGTTTCCCAATGTCGTTACTATTGTATGATCACCTTCTAAAGCATTGTGTTTGCAATATAAATTTATTTATAACTAAATAGAATTCTATTTAATTTATATCTAAAACCAATTGATTTTTCTTATATGAGGTGGATGTTTATACATTCGTTCAATGAAATTTGATATGTGATTTGTATACGGACTTCAAACCAAAATATTCATATTAATTAAGATTTAATGAGAAACTTGAGACGGCAGAAAATTAGTAAATTTTGCCATCTGTATCGCAAAAACTTTTCGAACGACCCAAGGCCTATTGTAGTAAAATTCGTTTTGTTGACTAAAGGGACGCTACATTTTGCATGGGAAAGATTGAAAAATTGCTCATTTGTTGTCGTTGTGGAAGAGCTTTTCGCTATATGACATTTTGTTGTTCCCGACTTTATACATTTTACCCGAATAATAATCATTTGGTACCATTAAATGAATTACTTCCACAATTTTATAATTATATTTATGAATCTATTTATTGAAATATTTCTGTCAGTTTTCTAATGAAAACGTATGCAAACAGAAAAAATCAACCCAATGATAAATTGCAAATACACGATATTGCATTGAACCAATATTGTACTAGAAAATATTACAAATCTATTCCAATACATTTCAATTATCAATAGAGAATGTTGATGGCATGCCCCTTAAATCAATAGGTATATTTAAAATTTAGCTAATTTTAAAACCTACAATGTAAAGCGAAAATAATTAAACAAAAACTTTGCAAAGAATTCGTATTTAAAATAGAAAATAAAAGCTTCAAAATAATTTCAATTTAAAAACATAAAAAAATCATCCATCAAAAAAAATGTTAAATTAAAAATGCCAGAAATTTTCGAAATGCTATTTATAAATCCATTACCGTTAACATCTTTAATCCACAAGGTACAAAAAGAGCGGTGATTGTCTTAATGTTAATTTACTGCATTGTTGATTTTCATATAACAAAAGGGATTTGATATGAAAACGGTAAAATCTAATAAAGCAAAAGTAATAATTCTTATGAATTATTCATAAATCTCTGCGCAATAAACGACTAATCCCATTTCACCAACCGAAGGAAATCCTGATAAATCAAAACATTGAAATGATTTTAATAAAGCGTGCATACGCGTATGTACAGCAAAAATATTTATGTGCATATTTTTAAGTATACATTGTTTATATTTTCATTCAACACAATTTATCGTACTGTTTAGACATTCAAATTTTTCTATTACTTCATTGAAAATTTCATATTTGACCAAATTGGAATTTTATGTAAGTAGGTGATTATTGCATGGATACTTTAATAATATTTCAATTGATTGCAATAATTTCCATTAAAAACAAGATCCTTTAAATTAAACCTATTTCTTGTGATTTCGACGATTTGGAAACACTGCAAAATAGAATCAGGTTGCCCGGAGGTTAGCCCCAAAAAATATTATAGTAGCATTTATTTCTGTCATTTTGAAAATAATTTCATGGCCTAGGATATAAATTCTGAATACAGTAAAACACAGGTCGTTTCAAAAATTAGTTTGACTTGGTCATCCCAACAATATTTGTCTTTTGTGTAATATGGGAATTTTTACGGTAGGCTCACGTTTTATATGAATTTTTCTCTCTGTGACTGATGAAAAACATTTCAGGTATCTATTGTTAGACATAAACTGTTAACATATCAAAACATAAATTTGAATGGTTGTGGTTTTCACGGTATTAACAATTAATCAAATGAAATCAAAGCAAATATTTCATTATTTTGTAGAAATTCAATGGATGCCGCTCTTGTTAACATGCGAGTTATAATTTAATGATATCTATATTAAATGCTTCTCAATATCGGTTTAATTAACATTGGGTTGTTAATTATCGGTCGATCTATTTGATTTCAAAATATTATTTTGTATAAATGAAATTTTGTATAATGAAATGCACAAAAATAAAGAGAACTGTTATATTTTTTTTTGGATAAAAATAAACAATACAGCGCACTGAAAATTGAAAGAAACCACAGGAATATTTATATAATTGAAAACGTCCTTCAAGCAATACAATTTAATTTTGTTCGAGATAATTTCCTCTCAATTTATGCAAATATTTCAATCTCTCAAACATAATAGTTGTGTATAGTTTAACGGTCAAAAATAGAATAAATGGAATAAATAGAAATTGCTGAAATCTGACATAACAGGATATTGGAAACAAGTCGTAAATGAGAACAGCTTAATATCTAAACATTATTAGTCTGATAAAGAAACTTTATTCTCTCTGTTTTTTTTATCTGTGTTGTTTTGTTGTAAGCGTAAAAACAGTAAGAAGAGAAAAAGTTAAATAAAGGTCCGGAATCATTGTAGCAACTCAATTGTGAAGTTTCTTGTTTTTATTTTCTTTCACTTCGACTTCTTCTCGATGTGTCTTTTATCTAATTAATTGAAATTCGTTTAATTTTCTGTGACAGATGTGTTCGATTTTCTTTCCGTTGACTTTCCGTAACTCATTAATCTTTGGCAACTTTCCAAACTGTTATTGTTCGACTCAATTGTTATTATTATCATTTTAGTATTATCAAAACAATAATCCTATTGGGATATGAGGACAAGTCAAATACTATTAGAAATATATCTGTATTTATTTCGTAATGTTCTGTTTATTATGAACTGTAATGTAAACAGTTGGGGAACATTGTCGGGTTATGAACATACTGTTTTTAATTAAATTGAAGGGTGGCACCCTTTAAAATCCTTAGAGATTTTTTCCTACTCCCAATCATAGGTTTATTTATTTTTATAGAGAGGGCGGATTATGGACTTGTCGATTATCTTTTACGAATAATCTGGACTGTGACTAAAATTCTGTATTTAGAGTATCCCTGAACAGAACATTTAAACAAACAATTACGTTTTATCGGTATATTATTAAGTTTAAATACAATTCAAAATACAATGATTGTATTCATAGATTTTCACAATAATCTATCATTATGGAGTTGTAATTGAGATTACATCATTTATAATAAAATTTTATTTAAAAATCCATTATTCACGCCAACTCCGTCTGGTTGATTGTCACATTGCTTCGCCATCAGAACTAAAGATTAGATTCAAGCAAGCCTTACTATTTTCAAATCATTTCTCAACTCCATAAATTTCCACATCGAAAATCTTAGAATCGAATAATTTTACAGGTGTGAACTCAATTTACGAAAACATATTCCACTCACAAGCTGTACGTACTTTGCGTGATTGTATGTTGGCATTCAATGAGATTAGTTGAGTCGCTTTCAGTAAGTTTGCGATTTACTGGACGTAAAAGTCTACGATAGTGGTTTGACGATTTGAAAATCGCAACTTAGACTGTGCCTACACGAAATATTTCAATTATTCATTGTTAAAATATGGTTTATGTTAATTGTAACTAATTCACGAAAAATATTCAATATTCAAAGTGCGATTCTAATGTGATAAAAAACGTTCAAGCATTGATTATGTGAAACTTGAAATCGAATGTACAAGAAATACGTTTATACTCAACTATGATTGAAATTGAATAATTCATTGACTGACAAACAGTTTGGTAAATATGACGCTTTTATCTGATTGTATTTAGTATTTCTATTATTTACGAATTAAATTTAACAAAGAAGTGTAATAAAACATCAACGAGAGAAAGAAAACTGAAGATGTGAATTTCCAAGAATTTATATCCAATAATGTCGTAGAGGAAATATAGAAAAGGTACACGTATGTTGTAGTCATGTGCAACAGAATGTGCAGAAATTGAAATGATACTTTAGATCAATCAGATTTTTTGTATGAGCCAAAAATTCAACTGTACAAAATATTCTCGTACATACACCCATATAATCATGCTTTTCTAAAACATATCATCACGGATTCCTAAGTAGAAAATCCATATCAAGCGATTTTAATGATTCTTACTGCTAACATGATGACCCTTAAAGATCGACTGTTATTGAGACCCTTCGCAAAAGTAATGAAGGAAAAACAGGGAGAAAACGCACGAAATTAGAACGATATAGAAGTAAAATATCCCTAATTCAGTGTAAGGCAAGTTAGAGTAAAGGATCGGTATGTAATTCGACAACAAGTCCTAGAGCTGTCTTGTCATTACACAGTTAAAAATATTTAAAAAATATGAGCATTTTGATTCGAAGGTAGACGAGTCTTTGTTCCGAAAGTATTTTCAAGAATCCAAACTACATCAATGTATTGGCAACAAAAAAATGCCGCCGGTGTATGAAAGTATAAAGAGAATTTTCGGATCAACTGTTGGTAGAAAATAAATAATTTTTATCTAAACAATAAAATACAATAGCGCAATTTTTTACCACCTAAAGATGAATACTTTTTTTTTGATAATAAATTTTCTAAGACTACTAATATTGAAGGCAGTATGTTTATAGATGTTGAGCTAGGCATTTCTGTAAACCATCTCATTTTCAAACCACATCTTAAATGTCGCCTTCACCAAATATTCCAATTATCCGTTATTAAAGCGTTTCAGTTAATTCAGAAGATGGTTTTCTCAACTGACTGAAATCTTAACTCTCTACATATTTATGTTTTAGCTGAATTATATACGAATCCGATTTGTTTAATAATCTTCAACAGATTTATTGTTGATTATCTTGAAATATATTTCATTATAACGATATTCTATTAAATTGAAGCTATTAAAAAATCATCAATTTTTATTTATTGTAAAGTACAGCAATTTCCGTCAATACCATAAAGTTAAATATTCTACTGCTTTGAAGAATCCAATAAACGACTTATAATGAGATTTTCTTACAATAGAAAGACATTTCTCTAACATTTCTCCAGCAATCAATTTAATATATTTTTCTTTTAATGAAAACTGTCAGGATAGAATTGTTTAAATATTATTAAATTTTGCGGAAATTTAATATATTGCCTACAATCGAAAGACTTCAAACAAACATCTATATCAATAGCAAAAATTTCGCAGTCATCCAACAATAATATAAACCGTCCAACATTAATCCACGTCAGATCGCTCGATATTTATACTTTCTTCATTTTTACTACGATTGAGATTTTTTGTTTTTTTTTTTGACTCATAAAGCACGATAACATCTATATTTTAGACGATCCTCATAGAAGTCCCACGACTCTTTCTGTACGTTTTTCGATATATTCAATCCAAATTTTTCTCCATCAATTTCATGATATCGCTGATGCTTTTAGTCGATCAGAATGATATTTTTAAAATGTCCCATTACTTTTTTATATTGCAACAAATTTATAAATTTTTAATTGCTATTTTGTAATAAATCCTGTCTCTACGAAATAAGTAAAAAGGCAACACACCATTTAAAGCCCACAACTCTTAATGCGTTTGCTAACTTTTCTAGAACGTTGGCGGATATTATGTGTTTGTATTAGACGACTATTATTTACCTATAAAGCATCCAAATAAGCAGAATATTCGTCTTAATTATTGTAATAATATACTTCCTGTGAAGTTAATACTAGCACAGTCTCTAAGAAAGTCACGATATTGTTGGAGAAAGCCATATCAATTAACTTTTGATATAGTTTACCGATCCTCAAATAAAGGATGTTCAACTATTCTAGACAAGTTTCTACAACGATTTTCATGGTTTCCATCCTAGAAGTTTTGTTCGAAAAACGTTTAGATAGGTTACCAAAACTTTTATATGCAGCTTCAATAACTTAGTCTCTATTGTAGGTTTTATAGAAATTGATAAAATGTAAACTTTAAAAAAACTAAAATCAGAACAGTTATTATGATAATAACGATTTAACTATGAGACTAGATAGTGATATAAAAGAAATTTCCATAACAACAGCGATGACAATGAAACTTTCTTATCCTATATAAAAATCGTCATTTGTAATCTTAAATGGAATTGAAAAGTTTGAATCAATAAATTTGTTGTTGGGAATACAATTTATAAGTGATTTTCTTTCAAAGAAATTTCAACTTGAGTTATTTCTACAAAACAAATAAGGAAGTTATAACTTCCAGTTTGAAAGGGAATTTTTCAAAAATTGAAAGTGTTACGACGATATTTGCATAAAGTTGGCTTCAATTAAAACGATTTTATCTAAGATGTGACTTATTCGTAATTTAATTGCAAACTGTAAATAACTAGTGTCTAATTGCTTAAGACTTTTATAGACGCAACTGCAATGTGAAATATATTACAGTCGTAATACTATTAACATTAAGAAAGATTAAACGGTTAATTTATTACTCACGGTCCATAACAAATTACGATAGAACCTAATTCTATTGCGAATTAGTATTAATCATTGTCTCCAGTTTATTGTTCGAACATATGTTAATAATGATGCGATAAAGGATGTTTCTATTCATTGATTGAGATCACAAGAGGTTATCGAAAATTATGCTGTCGGTAACAACACGTACTTTATGCAGTTTCCTAATTCTCTCAATAAATAATGTCTTAGGAACATTGCAGCGCCATAATGGCACACAAAACGATATACTATGGAACTTCTTAATTGTTGATTAATTATGAAAAAGTATAACTATTGATTATCAACTTTACTGATCAGTTGAGCTTACTCATTATTTCCGTTTGAGTCAGTTAAATAACACATCAATCAATTAAACTGACAAAGTATTATTAAAACAAGATCGTTTCAATACCGCACTGCTTAATAGTATATAAAAGTTTGCAGTACATAACACCGATGTTTGTTGTTTTTATATGAAAAACAAATTCTTACGTAACGCGGGGTTTTACGAATCCCAAACTTAGGGTACGTTTAGGGTGCAGATACCTTACATCTTTGCCCAGATACCAAAACAAATAAGGACCCGACGATGCTTAACGATAAAGAAAAGAGTTATCAACCCAAGAGCGCGGAGAGATGATGTACATTGCTAAAGACTCAACATACAGCTCAGTAAATGAGCGATGTAGCAATGTATGGTGTCTTCGAGATGAACGTACTCTAAGAGTTTTCAAACTTGAAACGTTGTACTCATTGATCTAAATCAAGCAACAGATAGGCTGTGAAATTCTAACTCTCAATTACCGTCACCTTAAAGAGGAACTTTGCTATGTTCACTTCTGATAGTATCTTTTATTAGTTCTGCAAATTAGTCATTTGAATCACGCTATGACTAGTTACCGATACAACTAATTTCGTAATTATTAGGTACTTCAAAGCAAACAAAATGCGCTTAATGAAGTAAACCTACCATGAAGGGTGCCGATACGAAATTTCCTAGTGATAGGTGTTTTCATATATTCAGATAAAAATTTGATTCAATATTATATTTTCAAAAATTTCTTTAATAACCACTTAATTTTTATGCTTTTCCTAAACCACAGGGTGTCAATTAAAGTTCCTAAAAAACCTGACGACTAGTCCCTTACACACAGTTTAATTTTCATGAAAAGCAGGCACTGTTAAAATGCCCTATGGCGGGGCGTGGTGTTGATATTTTCACCTCAAATCGGATTTAAATTTTACACATTTAATGTATGGTCCGTCTACCGATTTAGTAGAACTGTCATTTGATTTATTGCGGCTGTAAATCATAAATTCAAGTGTCTTCACAATGGTCCCTTTATATCTAGTAGTTGCTAATAAAAATATTGCAATTAGGTCATAAATTCCAAACGGAACCGACAAATCCAACATTTGCTTATGCTCTACGAAAGCAGGTAGAGAAATTCCCATTTTTAAACGATAAAATACATTTTCAAATCAAATCTCAAACAACTGAATAACGACAACAAAGAAAAAAATAGATTATAAACATTTCTATTTTAATTAAGGAACATTGAAAAACAGTGAACGGACAATTACAACGAAATGTTTTAAATTTTCTATGATGAAACGTTAATATTTAGTTTCTCGGTAAAAATCATAAATTTTCTGCCCGATGAAAACAAATTGAACTGTCCAGCAAGAACAATCGGGGAGGTTGTAGAGTGGATAAAACCAAAAAATTGTTTTGCAAAATTGTTGGTAAAGCTGTAAGCCAGACGAATATACAATAACGTTTTTCTTATATTTTTCATTAGAATAGTTGTAAATGAAAATAAGTATTGTTAATACAAAGCCAACTTTCTAAATTGTCCAAGTTCTTCAACCCTGAGACTGAGACTGCCCCCATATCATTGCGTCCTTAATCCGATTGAAATGATATGGAACCAGTTGAAGCATGCTGTCCGAAAATCTAATCGAACACCAGGCAAGTGTTGTGGACTTAATCAGAAATAAAGCTAACAAAATTAATGCTGAAAACTGGCGCAAGTGCATTGTCATGTGATAAAAATTGAAAATTCCTTCATGACTGGTGGGGCGGCAATAGAGTTTATAATCAGTGTCAATGATGAAATTGATACGGATGACGAAATTCTTTAGTTACAGCAACAATTTTGCAAAACAATTTCACATTGTTTACCTGTCCAACCTATCCTTTTTCCTTGTTTTATCCACACCTGGCAAGAAATAACTCTACAACTTCCCCGATGGTTCTTGCTGGACAGTTCAATTTGTATTCTAGAGCTAAAATATTGTGCTTTTTAATTTATTCAATTTATTTTATTTATTTATTTTTATTTATACACCGTCACCATAAACTGTTTGTGCAAGTTAAGTTAATTTTGTCAATTAACATTATTCGATATTGAAGAGTATCAATAATTGATCATTTTCGTTAACGCAAGACAAATTAAACAAATTAATGTGAAGTATCAAATTTTTATAGATCATTTTATTGTGAAAGAAACCTTCTTGATTGAAAATAAGAATATGTAGACCTTAATTAAAATAGAAATGTTTATAATCTATTTTTTTCTTTGTTGTCGTTATTCAGTTGCTTGAGATTTGATTTAAAAATGGGAATTTCTCTACCTGTTTTTGTAGAGCATAAGCAAATGTTGGATTTGTGGGTTCCGTTTGGAATTTATGACCTAATTGCAATATTTTTATTTATTAGCAACTACTAGATATTGAGGGACCATTATGAAGACACTTGAATTTATGATTTACTGCCCTAATAAATCACCCGGCCTCTCTACTAAATTCCTTGTTATACTATACCTACATTACGCATCCACATCCAAAATGAACAGTGACCGAAGTAGAGCTAATTTCAACTTTTGATGATACTGATGGAAGGATCATCCGACGATAGCGATAAGTCTAAAATTGCATTTCATAAAGCAGGTGCATCCTGTTAGCAAATAGTTTTTCGCTCGTAAAACACCATTAATTATTGACACACAGAAACGCTTTCATCAGCCATGTTTGTTTAGCATAATGAAATTCGTGGAAAAATTGTCAAAAGTAATAAAAATATAAGCTTCAATAACGTGTACAATGTAAAAAAAAGAATCAAGTATCCTAGAGTCTAGCTAATTGGAAAATAGGGAAAATTCAAACGAAGTGTCTTATCAAAGAACTGTCGCCGTAAGAATGTTCTCGATACAAGAAATTCACACGGGTAATTTGATTCTTTTGTTAAAGATCAACGTATGCAATCCTGCTACTCACATTTTGAAAACTAATGGAAGAAATTCAACCAATGAATGGCGCAAATGTTTATCCTGATGAATGCCCACACCTTTCACTGTTAAAGTGTAAATTCACCTTAAAGTACCTATTATTAAAGTACAGAATCTAGAAACAACTTCTCAAATGAACAATATTATCGAGTGTACTGGATTCGTTTTATTAGGTTGAATTTCTTTCATTCGGAAGAATATCCATTTGTAGAATAATAACAATGTTCGTTATGCTCCGGTTACTTAAAGCTGCAGTCACTTTTATGAACTATCGAATAGTTGAATAGAGAGAAATCTTTCGTAATAGGGCAAAACTTCAACAAGAAAAAAATAAAAATAATAAAAATAAGAAGTAAATTATACAACAGTTGTTTGTTGAAAATGAAAAATATAAAATTTCTTTGATGGTTTGAATACTTTTTATAGAAAGAATTCTTGTAGTTTAATAGTCAAAAATTAGCATTTTAATATCAATTTTATATTATTAAAAAGTATGCACATTTTATTCTGAAACAATGTACGAATGAATGATTATAATTTAAAATTTATAATTTAGTAAAACTAATAACGTTCATTACGTATTGTTAATTAAATTCATAATCATTGAATTGTTAAACAGATATTATTCACGAATCAAATTTGTAATACTAGATGAGAAAATGACGATGCTTTGATACAATAAACCAAAATGCTTTATGATGCTTACGATATCTAGATGTTATCAAATGACATATTTAAAGTCAAATTTATTGTTATTATTCTAACAAAAAAAAATACAGTTTTGTCGTCAATAATTGAATAGGTTATTTATATGATTTTTATTTTATTACGGATACAGATCTGGTCAAAATATCCTCACAATAAAACCGATATTTTTGATATCGTTGATTATTACACATGCAGCATCGTTAAAATACATTAAATATTTGAAATTAAAGCGGTACAGTTGCATCTGCAGTTTTCTTTTTTTCCCCATTTCGCGATATCGATTAGAGGAGTCAATGCTGAACGAGAAAACTGGGTATTATTAAGCAGAACGATCCAGGACAGACGAATAGACGGCATTCTTGGCTTTAATTAACGACGCTGCTTTATTGTGAATACCGATCTTCTTTTTGTTATTCAATCTTGATCATACGTCATATTTTATACATCTTTCGGAATTACAGCAGCCCAAAGTATGGAAGATAAGTTTAATTCTTTTTTTTTAGAATTTCCGCAATGTAGGTACTGTGCATTATAAAATATGCAAATGATTCTGTTATAAAAATAAAAGTTTTTATTTCAACGCTAATTGTAGCATTATGTTCAGTTAAACAATTTGTAATAAGTAGAGAAAGCTTGAGTAATGCACTATAACATTAGCAACGTTAGATACTTTTATGCATGTACCATAAAATTCAAACTCAACTCTTTAGCTTTGCATACCAATCAGACAATATCATAGTTTCTTGATACGATCATATTTCATCTGAACATATAACGAAAAATATTTTACCACAACCATCAATCAAAATGTTGCAATTCTGTTCTCTAAATTAAACGGTCTTTTATGTGCAAAATTTCTAGCTATACAACGTTATCTGGAGCGACAAATGCGCCTGATGGTTTTTATTCAAAAACCACTGATGCACCTAATTTTATGCACGTGCTTGTACAAACAAAAAAAAAAACGATATTATAAAAGAAGCCAAATTAGTGAAATGTACGTCGTTAATCAATATAATGTATCAACATGTTAATTAACGTATCACTACAAAAAGCTTAATTTCATTTGAAACATATTACATGGAAATATTAATTTTACAATTACGTACCGTGAAATTTCCTTCACCGCAAAATCACCCTACTGAATTTACTTTATATTTAATTAAGTTCTGACGTGTCCTAATCATAAAGACGTATAATTTATTAACCTTAAGGCTATAATTTTCTACAGAAATAAGCGATTATTGTACACAAAAAAATATATATTTTTTTTGTCACTTCAATGTGTTTTTTTTCTTTTGATAGTTCATTTTGGTTTATTAAAAAATATTACAACTAAAATTAAAGGTGTCATCTTGGTTTGAAATCCTCTTGTCATGATAAGATCGTGACTGATATTATCCCGTTGAGCTCTCTTAATGTCTTCGTTCAAGTTTTGCGGCAAGTTATTTATAAGAGTTGACTGTGAACATCCCTTAACTGTAATATTGCAGTCAATTACTGTACCATTCTCTCTTTTACATTCATTGCCAACCTTTCTAGATTTTTATTCATAAAATAGGTATATAACGTTTTTCTAGAGTTACAAATGAAATTGCTCAACAGTTATATAACATGGCATATACTAGGTATTTTAAGCATATGTTTACACTGTTTAGTTTCAAAGAGATAAGTACTTAAATATTTTATAAAAATAATAATCCTCAATTCTCTTTATCATAGTGAACTAGATAAATCTCCTAACAAAATGTATGTGGGTATGTTTCAATGAGTTACTAGAAATGCATTTAGAGTTGTTTTTTATCCAGACACTTCATGTGAGCATTGAACTAGAATCCATTTTTCTTTAATGCTGAAGTACGTAGACTGTTTTTGAAACGGACAGAAGGGGAAAGAGGCAGTCCAAATAGAATTAATTGATTTGCAACCAGGAAAAGTTCAAGCCAATTTTGTTCGATTGCTCGCGATGCCTCTATTTAACTATGGATTGGCAAGTAGTAGTTTCTTTTTATATCATTCAACTGGAGCTTCAATTGGCTAATTCCTTTTTATTATTGTATATATTTTATATTATTTGTGCACTATTTATCAACGTCTTGATAAACTTTTAAACTACAACAAATTGACAAGTCGATCGCTACACAATTTTATGATCAAAAGTAGATCTTCTGATAACAAAAGTTGGATACCTGTATTAGAACATTATTTTTCCAGAATGCATATAATAATTTACTTATTTATTTTCAGTGCAGTCGTATTTCATATTTAATATGTCACATTTCAAAACCGTTGAACCCTATCAAAAATAAACGTACAGTTTGCGATTTCATCAAACTACAAGCTCCTTAGTTGTGAATAAAACAAAAAAGCTGACTAAAAACTAAGTAGAAGTGTAGAAATAGTGGAATCTGCCGTTATAAAATCTAAAATCATAAAATGGTGTTAAGCAATTCGGTGTTTGTTGTGTAAGATAAACTTTACATAATTGACTCTCTCATCAGATTATATATTTTTTCGATTAAAAGATTATCAAGCGATTCGTGTTGGGCGATTAATTTGTGTTTAACAACTGGAAAATATGAAGAATTGATATTCAACATTATAAAAAGCAGATAAAACTGGTTAATATCATGTATTGAAATTGTTACGAATATAGAAGATTGTGATGATTGAAAACTTCATTACAGAAAACGCGAATACTCGTTTTTATTCCAATGTCGAATTTATTTATTTATTTTAAAAATCCTTTAATGTTGTTATACATAGGAAAAATGAATAAATAAAATACAAATAGAATCTGTTTTGAAAGTGTATTTTCAAATTCCATCATTTGAAAATCGTCCTGTTTTCGTACAGAACCCTAATTGAAGAGTTGACTTTACCAAAGAGATTCAGATATAATAGAAATGATGTTAGATTTCCGTGTTGAAAAAGTACTTCTTAAAGCGATTTTTAAAAAATCCATAAAACACTTATTAGTTTCACTTCAATCTCCTAAGTCAACCTACATTAGTTTTATTTATCACCAGCCGATTTCACTGTTTCTATAGCCCTACAATGACTATCAAACCCGGCATTAGGCTTGAAGTTAGTTGCAAAATATAAATAAACCCTCCAACAAATTTACAAAATATTGGGCTGATTATTGTAAGAGTGGTCCAATCGGCATCTAAGCACCGGATTTATCATGAAACTCCGTTCCAAAGAGGGCTCCGCACTTAAGTAATTTATTTTAGCTACTTCTTTAAAACGGGAAAACCTTGAAATACTTAAATATAGGCTCCCATAACTTGAAGTCCATCCCTGTTCGTTAAACTGCATGCAAATGGAACTTGAATTTTCATAGACTTTCACCAATTAAACACAGCGATAGAAAATAAATTGCTAATAAAATAGCTAACCGAAGGACTTTGAAAGGGAACCGACAATTCATAAAAATTTAAAGTAGAAACCGTTAAAAAAAGTTGTGTAAAAACGTTATAAAAATTTAACATTTTTCACGTTGATAGGCTAGTCAGTTCAAAAGTAAGAAATTTCTGGGTTGCTTCTTAATTAATGGTTCTATTAATCAACCAATTTATAAATTTGTAAAGTATTCATTGAGAAAAATAATCGTTTAAACAACTTTTTTGTGTAAGCTCCAAAAATCAGACTAACAGGGTCAAATCGAAACAAGAAAAACACCCATTCTCGGGAACTGGTGTAAATTATCAAGTTATACCTAACAACCAAACTCTTTTATCGGATTTTCCCGTAGTAATAACTTGACTTATAAATTATAACGAAACCGACTTCTTATATAAACCCTAACGAGGTATTTCATTTATTCCGATAATAATTAACTGTGTTAACAACGATCTTTCGAACTTGAAATTATTACTTTTCTTTATTGACTTTCACCAGTTCTTCACTCCAATAAAACTACATTTGGAATTCAGTAGCCTCCAAATCTCTATAATATGGAACATTGAACTGATAGAATTAATCAACCGGAAATGATTTCAATCATATTTATGTACCAGAATTAATCAAATATATTGCAAATTATTGCTGATTTAATTTGGGTTGTATTTTTTTTTTTTTGGTGTTGGTTATTACCGGTATAGAAGGGTGTAAAATAAAATTGAATATATTGTAAATAGGCGTGGTGCCTTTAGGTTGTTTCCATCCTCCACAACGGTACCTTAATTACAGAAGCGTCGAGCCGCAAAATTGTGGAAATGATGAAAATGGGCGTACCCTATCGGAAATAATCGTCTGCAACTCCTCCTGATTCGACTCTGTTCGAAAAAAAATTCATCCACACAATTATCACACTTTGGCTATAGGGGTCGCTATTTTTATTTTCACTAATGAGAAATGCAACTTTACTATAAAATAATCAGTGCTCTAATGATTAATTTACTCGGCAATCTAAACTTAGATTGAAAATTGCATAATTTGGATGATTTTATATTAACATCAATAAAAACTTTGCAGACTTTTTAGAATTCTTTCTATCGTATTCTCTGATATTTTTCTTCAAAAAATTGATAATTTTTAAAATATTTGATTTTTGTAATACATTTTATCCTTGTGCTCGACATTCTATTATACATAATTTCTTCCGAGAAAGTACATATAACTTTTGAATGCATTTGTTAAATGAACGTTTATTAAAGATGATTATTTCTAACTAAACTTTAAGTTTTCACTGAATTGTGGGGTGATCATGCCGAGAATTCAAATTCACAAGAATGTCGCTATTTCCTACAAACTATTCTACTGTAATTAGTATCAACATAACAAAGCCTAATTAAATTATTTGTAGTCAAAGATGTCAATACTGTGAAAGTAAAAATAAAGACAAATGTTGCTTATTAATTTGCAAAGTACACAATTAAATAAGATTTACCGATGCAGAATATTTAAATAAAATAGGTACACAACAAACGATAATAGCCGTTTTTATTTGTATAAAATTGAAAAACGGTACATTTTTGTGGGCCTCAAGTGTTCCAAAAATAAAATAGAGTATTATACAAATTTCTTGTTACTCAAATCATATTTATAGTTCAAACTTATGGCTTATGATGTTTTTTAACAAACAGAATTGGAAAAAATAGCAAATGATGCTCGCAAATATTTCACATATACAGGATGTCCTAGCTAAGTGTTCCATGGAAAAGTATCTAAAGAAATTAGACTACAATGTCTATACTATACTATACTATACTATTTTAGAAATGCCAAAACATTATACAAGGTCTCAAAAATGATTCAATATGAGGAAACCAATCACCTGCAATTCATATTGCAAATGAATTTGGTACGACATTCTTTTTTTCTCCTATAAATTTCTCATTTGCTACTCAAAAAAAAAATATGGAAAAGTGCGATACGCCCGGCGCCTCCACCATTCTGCACGATGAATTGTTACATCTTTGATCTGAAATACAGTCCTTAACTCGAAATTTTGTTTATTCGCGATATTCATTGCAGGTGATTGGTTTCCTAATATTGAGTAACTTTCGAGACCTTATAGGACATTTTGGCATTTCCAAAACAGCTAGAAAGAAAATCGTGTCAGTCAATTGAAGTATAGACATTGTAGTCTAATTTCATTAGATACTTTTCCATTTCAATTCACAAAGAAACACTTAGCTGGAACGCTGTAAAATTATAGAAAAAAGTTATTGATCAGCACAAATCCTAATAAAGCCGCTTTCTATATGAACAAAACATGCACGGATTAGTAGTTTTCAATAATAGACATTTTTCAATACTTTTAAAAATAATAAATTTACTCTTTCTACAAATATAATTTAAAGTAAAGTGGAGGAAATATGTACCGTAAATGTTATCATTTCATGTTATGAATACAGTAAATTGGTGTAAATACAATTTTCAACGTTTCTCTCGAACATACTACACTCAGAAATTCAATGTATCTAATTTAAAATTTGATTTTCTTACGAAAAAAATCTTGATGGAATCCACTATACATCTATTCTAAAATGTAACATGAAATATAATATCAAAAGTAAGCAACGAAAGTATTTAAATAAATATGCTGATTAGATAGGAATTCAACAATAATGAAACATTGAGTATGGCCAACAAGCAGGAATGTTTTTCAGTTAAATTATAAATTGCAGAATTCTTGTTTGAAACTTCATATTATAATTGGCACAAGGAGTTCTCGTTGTTTTTGCAAATAACTCAATTACATTAATCATACTTAAATAAAAAGATAAGGAATTTATGGTAAGGACAATATTTGTATTCTAAGTTCCAATTTATAGAGATCCAAAGTGCAATTAAATCGAGATGTTTTTACATTTGATGGTTGATTATTAAAAAAAAAAGGTTGAGTTGTGTGTGAATATTTCACTAGAACACACATTTATTTCAAGCAATATTGGACGTCTCTCGGTGTCAGTCGTTATAAAATGTGACAAGCGTTATTTTATGGAAATTTTATGATTTATCCTCATCATTTATGATGATTATATTCCCAAAATTTATTTATATTTGATAAACACTCACACTTCTTATTCGTATTAGGCCTTGAGAAAAGATTGAAACGTTGATGGATGTCATTTGGATAGCAAATTCTCGGACATTGTATTGTTTTATACAGTTATACTCTCGCGCAATAAATCTAATGATATTACAGTTCTTGAGACATTATCAGTTTTCTTCCTCAAGTTATAGAGAATTATGTAAATAAACATGATATCGTAATGGATTTTTTTGTGTGGAAAAAAAAACATTTTTAGAGCAGTGGATCTTTCATTCAATACATACCATACAAGTGGTATAGCTGCGTGATATTTGTGGAAAACTTCCAATTACTTGTGAACGGAAAAACCATTTTGAAGGTTGTTTTTCACGATTGTAAGAGGCGTATCATCAGAAAATGCAGAAAAAACCGACAACAATTAGTTTAATTTGGGTGTAAATGAGTCTAAAAGCATTGCACAGATGAAGCCGCAATCATGTAAATTTGTATTTTTTGATCACTGATACATGTATTTTAACATCTTGAAACTAAAGCAGTATTCCTCAGTGTATAACTTTAGTCTTGATTTTGTTAATAAGTGTGCCAGAAACACGAACTGGAAATGCCGGAAATGCCATTATAGAATATGAAGCCTATATTCTAACAGCACATAAAGAGAACTCTATAAAATTGTGTTGTGACAAGTTGTTACAGTTCAAATCTAATAATGATAATATATTGCACTGGAAGAAGTGTCAATTGACGATGAGCTACTGAATTATGAAGCCATATAAACATGTTTCTAACTTGTGTTACTGGTTGTATATTTACAATTAGATTGTGTTTGTGACGCCAAATAAATCGAGGAAAAAAGGGAAAAATATAATGTGAAATAAGAAACTTCCTCTGGATACAGATTAAAATTACAAAACCAATAAATTATACATTTTGTAAATAATATAACACTGTCGCATGTTAGACAAAGTCCCTAAGATTTATTTATAATATTATTCCGCCAATTGTTAGAGAAGCTGAAAATTAAGAAAATATGTAAATTTCATTTACTAGTTTACTTCTTAATAATAAAATAAAACATAAAAAGTCTATTTTCTTCATGCAATACTCATTCTTGTGGAGATATTTGAAAACACATTTTGTTGGATGTAGTCCAACCCTCATTTTCACCCTTAATTTAGAAAGCTTCTCTATATCGCCAAAACCAAAAAAAAATAAATTGCGAATTTGCACGTAATTTACTTGTTTATATACCTTACGTTTTTGTCTTTCTATTATAAAAATCTACACAATAGAAACGAATATTTTCAAGCTTTTTAGAAAATCTCTAAGAATCGATAAACTATTTGTTTTTAGCAAATAAATTATATTTTTAATTAATTTGTCGACTAACAAACAAATCATTCCATTAACACTGAATAATGTAACGTAAACTGTAATTCTATGGTCTAGTTAATAATCAATGATGCCTTGCCTTTTATCTTGTATGTTATCAGCTTTGTTACATTACTTCTCATTAGCTAAATGAGACTTTGATATATATTCCCGAATATATTAGAACCTTCGATATCACCAATCATTTATTACATCATAATTGTACCAATTCATGAGGGACATAATTGATAATAAACAAAAAAAACAGTAGCGGTTGAAGTAGACAATACAATTTTTGAACGTCAATTACTGTAATTAAATAACGAACTGGTACTAAAACTAATATAATTCGACAAATTATACTTTGAACAAATTTCAAACTTTAATAGTTTTCATTATAAAGTCCTGATGAGTATTTGAAGGACTATAGAAAATATCTTTTGTATGATATTTGCAGATTGGACAAAAAAATATTAATCATTTATACTGTTCTTCATGAGATTCTATTCTATTCTATTATATTCTATTAATAAGGTTTCTAGTAAAAACCCTGTCCTAATTAATTATAGACAGCTTGAGTTAATATTTGAATAGACGTTTAAACAGTTTTCATACTTATAAATTTTAGGATAACGTCCAAATTGTCTAACATTCATGAGAATATCTTACAGTTGAACACCGATTTCACAGTCTTTCACTGTACATTACACATTAAATAGTTCACTAACATGTTCTATGGCACTTATTTCTCCTCATTTTCAGTAAAATAAATATCTGTTACTATTTAGCTTACGGTTATAAATATTCGGCTATACCTATAACACGAAAGTACGAGCGTTCATTTTTTAAGGTGGCATCAATCAATCAAACATGAAGCCATAAAACTGATGTTTAATTGATAAAAGAGGATTATATTGCACATGATTCATATAAATTATATTGAATAAATAGAAATTCAAATAAAGATTATTCTATCCGTTATTTTCGATCTTTTCATGTTCAGCTTTGAGGGTTCATGCTGCATAATGTCTGATATCTCTGAGTTCTTTGTTCAACTCCCAAATAAATACTTATTTATTTGTGTTATTACCACAAGTCTTAAATGTATTTGTGTTGCACAAGTACGTAATTGATATAATTGTAAACAGTAATTACATTTCAGTTTAAAGTAAACTCAAAGAGTTAAATACTTTTTTTGTGGATTGGTACATTTAGTAGTAGAATCAGTAAACATTGTAAAATTTGCCAATAAATGACAATCAAAAAGTTTTAGAATCCAAACATAAAACGCCAACAGATTGCAAACAACAAATGTAGAAATGTTACAATTCCGGATTAAGTCTATAGATCAATAATTTGCTAATCTCGTTTCTGAAATGTAACCAAAGTTTGACTTGAACAATTCTTAAGGTATTGACAGTCTATTCAAGAAACCTAGTTTCTCATGATCTACAAAAACTGAACAAAAAAATACCGGATAATATAACATAACAACATAAATTCTCAGTCAAATAGAAGAACATAGAAATTTATTAAAAAGAAGCTTTTGTAAAAGAATCTTAAACATGAATCCTCAAGGTTGATACAATATTTGCTTGAAATATGTATATCTAAAATTTCTAAAAAAGACTCCATACATGAGCTTTAGAGAATTGTTTTACAGTCAATACAGACATTTGCCAACGCTTTTACAAATACATTTGATCAAAGTCATCAGGGGTTATTTTTTCACCAATATTTATTTATATATTATTTAAAAAATAAACAGAATAATGCGACTTTTCCAGGCTAATGTAACTAAGGCAACAAAGCTTCTGTGGAACTCGATAGTGCTCTACAGCACTCAAATCTTTGATTATATGATACAATTTATGAATGCCTGCAAGCACATGCTACTGCCTCATTAAGTTTGATGTATATTCTATATACATATAAATAAAAAGTAATTAGATTTGAATAATATAGGTTTTTTTCGGTGAATTTATATATGTGTTGCTATTCAAAATAATTGGATGAAATTTAAGAAAAATAACAAAAAATAAAAAGAACTGTATGCTCACTTTGCAATTCAATTACAATATTAGTAGTAAAATGTTTACTGTATCGCGTTTTCGTTTTTAGGCAAATTGCGTTCTAAAAAACAGCGAATCTTTTCTAAAACATCTTCGTCAAGTTGTGTACAATATCGTGCTCTATTGTTCGCACTATTTTTTTTCAAAATGAATGAATAGAGACCCTAAAATTACACTTTATCCTTTGAAAACGAAGAATTTTTTTATTCAAGTAATCTTATAAAAGAATACAATAGCAATCGTAGATCCAGGTTATATCTCTATACACACTATCGTAAGAACGTTTGGAAATAAGGGTATCAGTGATTATATTAGTGACATTAAAAACCAACAATAAAACGTGATTTTTGAAACGAATGCATGAAGAGAGACAAAAAAGGTTTGTGAACAAAAGAACAAACAGTTTACAGAACAGAGACAAAGACTGGAATGTCGAGAGTAACCTAAAATCGTACCGTACCGCAAGAAATTCATTATTGAAGTTAGTAGACAAACATAAACGACTACTTTGGGCTAAACGAAACGAAAATTCGAAATATACGAATCAAAACGCAAAGTTTTCGTTCGTCAAAGTCCAGATCAGAAACTGAGAGATTATTGTATAGTTCCTACCATAAAACTAGGAGGTGTGATAGTTTCGGTCTATTTTGCTGTTCAAAAATTAAGGAGAAGAATATTTACAAATTCTGATTGAACACACCTTTCCATCCGACAGCCGAATACTAGAAAATCCATTTGTATCTTCACATGAAAATGATCCCAAACACTCTGCATAATTATGTTAAGGATTCTTATGTGAACAGGCAGATCTTGGAGTGCT
Organism: Epicauta chinensis; assembly: GCA_021725515.1. Taxonomy (NCBI): domain Eukaryota; kingdom Metazoa; phylum Arthropoda; class Insecta; order Coleoptera; family Meloidae; genus Epicauta; species Epicauta chinensis. Next base: position 83,633 of record JAEDXX010000119.1, read on the forward strand.
AGAAACCATTTCTTGGCGTTCGCAATCACCAGACTTGTCACAATTACAAAATTTTCTTGAAATACAAACTAGATATTCTCAAGCCGCAAGCCTCACAAAGTTTTGGTGACAATCTTGAAAAGCACGAACAAAAATTCCACGAGATAATGTCATTTATAATTGATTTTAACAAAACTGTGACTTATTCAACTAACTAGCGGTAATGTGTAGATAGATAGATTGTGCAAGCAAGATGTGCCTAAACAACAAAAGCTATACCTTAGTCTAAAGCATTTGATAAGAAATCGATCGATTAGGTTAAACTACAGGTATCAAGAAATTATTAATAATTACATAATATGTTCAAAAGTTTCTTATACAACACACGTAGACGGATTATAATGTAGTCAAATAAGTGAAATTTAAAATGGGCACGCCAGAAATTTAACATTATTATATAAATTATATAGTGTGCGTGTAGATTATCTCATCTGAATAATTTCTGTTCGATATTCATGAGAATCATAACACACATTAATAAATTCAATGTTTTAAAAAATAACGAAAAAAATCTACTGTTGCATTTATCAAATAAATAAAACAACCAAAACAACAACAACAAAAACGGCAAAGCTATGTGAATATAAATTTGTCTTGATAACGATAAAAGGGCTTACAGATACGATCGTCCATCAAATTAAAAGGTAACAGATACATATCAATTAATTACAATACTCCACCATCAGCTAAAACATGCATTTTACATTTTCACTATATCCTGGAAATCTTTTTTTATCGTTTCCTGTTCTAATTCTAGAACATGAATAATTACATGATAAAAACGAACAGTTATCAATAACAATGTATATTATTTACGATTATAAATTTTCCTATATATGTATAAAAAGGAAACAAAACGAATATCGAACGATCATATATAAACGTATTAAAGGAACATATAGACAGGCATTTCACGAAATACTGCAAACGAGCTTAATATTCCGTACTGAAAATATATCATACACGTACGAAAATCATTATTTGTTATAGACGATTTTTGTGTTAGTTTCGACAGTTCTTCATTACAATTTATTAGGATTAGTTATGGCTTCATTTATTATTTGTCCTGTTTATTAACAGAATTACATAGATTTAATTATGTAAATGATAAACATCGTACAATCCCATATAATCACACTAGATCTATTTTAATTAGTAAATAATTCAAGGGGACATTAACGTTACTTGCGAACAAATTGGCTAACATAAACTAGATCAAATATATTTCTACAGAGGATTTATACTTTCATGCTACATCTAGTAGTTTAGCCAATTCTCATTGCTTATTTGTAGATTGCACATCCGATTACGTTAGTCTCCATTTGATATACGAATTCTACAAATAAACATTTTGATATACGTATAAATTCATTTTCCTAATATTCTTCAGTCATATAAGATCTTTTCATTTGAAAAAAAATATATGCAACTCGACTGATTACATTAAGTTCAAAGATACTTTTCAATATTTACCTGAAAGTTGGGTTTTATTAAAAGTGAGCCGGTGATATGTTGTCATTAAGTTTGCTTCGAAAAAAAAACATTTCCTCTGATACTTATCAAAAAAGACACAATGTCGAATTTATTCAAATTTTAACAAAACAGAATCCCTAGTGAAAATATCGCATAGAAACTTCATTGATGAAAACTTGGGCAAAAAAGGAAAACTGGCACACAATAAATGACATCGACGCTTCTCTTCCTGTTAGGTACTGTTTGTTTGCTTCTCTGTTAATTTTCGGGATCTCATTTAATAGTTATAAGTATTGATTTTGTAGCAATACAGACATTAAAGTAAATTATATTGACGAGCGTTTAGAAATGGATTATATACTGTTAAGAGAAATTTAGTTGCTCGTTTTTTGTTGTGAATAAATTATATGTTGACAATAAAGTGATTGAAAATAACATTTTCTCTGAATTTAATCGTGAAAGTATTGCAATATTTGAAGAGGTCTCTTTTTTGTCTCTCATCTGCACCATAATAACACTCCATAAGCTACGCCTGCGGAGAGTTGAAGCTACATGAAATGGTCTCTAGACAAATGTATCGGAAAGCGATATCTTATCATAGAGACCACCAGAGTCTTCTTGTTGTAAATAAACTTTTAAATTAACGGTTCTCATTGATAACTGTCTTTAAAAACTTGTAATAAAGTTTCCTACTAAGACTACAATTACCTTCTGTTTTATATGTGGGCACTAACAAATCTCCGGTCCTTATTAGTTGGCATCTCTATACAGATATCACTTGTCAACTATGTTGGAATGTATGACATGTTTTGATTGATTGATCACTGTAAACTGTCTAATTTGTCAGAAAACTTTTTTCCAAATATTTCAAAAATATTGATTTGTAAACAGAAGCCCAGTTGACAACAATATCACCCTTTATTTCAATTATCTACACAATGCAATTTAATTCCATTATAGGTTCGACCTCACTAACAATTTTGATTAGTAATGAGAATAAATTAAACTGTGATAAAAAATTCTGATTTTGACAAGTCAATGATCCTCACTATTGCTGACTTTGATCGGCAGGCTCGGGTACAAAAATTGTTACAAATCAGAGATTATGTTGAACTTTTTGACCATAACCCATTTATTTCCAAGAATAACTAATGAAGAATGAAGCACAAAATTCGTGCATAGACCCAACATGTTGTATGTTTTTGTTAGTTTATTCACATTTTCAATTCCATTACTATATTATAATATTGGTATATGTATTGGATCCAATTAATGAATTGCTTATCTATCTAGTTCAATATTCGATTGAAATGTTACAAAACGATTCAATCAAATTTTATCGAATATTTTCAATGCATTAGTAGTGATAAAACATAAATCAACTTTAATTACAAACATGAAACTATACATATGGAATATGAATCAAACATAACACAATAAGCTTCTTAATAAAGATCGGCCATCACAAACAGGAAACTTGAATAGCGATTTATCAAATGTTCACAAAGAGACAAGGCACATATCAAAATGTCATATACGATCCATTAGCTAATATTAAATCAATAAATTATAGTAACTATAATAGAAAATACATTTATACAAATGCTTCTTATCAAAATCAATACCTACTTAAATAAATGAAATGATATAAATATTTCAACAAATTTTCATGGAAGATAACATTTGATCTATATTGAAATTGAGCTAATATTTTGATGTGTTATCTAACACTGATGTGTCCAAAACGAGATTCGAATTGTTTAATGTACAAATACTACGCATTAATGATCTGTCCTTTACAGTGTCCCTTAGGGTTTTTACCAAAAAAAAAACTACTCCTGGGATCCACAGCATCTGACTAGCACCATTCTAGCAATTGCACTTACTACAGCAACATTCAAACAGTTGAAATGTCTTGATTCTTAATAGATTCTATAAATAAGCTCCGCATTATAAAGAACAATTATAATCGATAACAGAAAATCGTTATGATTAGCTTTATTGTTTTAGATTTCAATTTAATTCGAAAATAATAATAAAATATAATCTGAGAAATCTGAAATTATAAAAAACAACTATTGATGATAGCCTCCCTATTCATTAGAATCTGTCTTATTTTCCTATCGTTATGAAAACGCTTTTTGTTCGTTTACTACAACATCAAACGCTCTATAACTAGAGCCTGTCCGAAGCTACAGCAAAGCAGACAGCTGCCTGGAGTGGCATAGTTTTGGAGGCGGCATTTGTTAGTACATCTTCTATGCGAGTTTACGTGTAGCATTTTGTCGGGGATATTCTATTATTAATAAATAAAAAAAAATAGTATAATCTTAACTTTGATGGTAAATTATTATTTTTGCATTATTTTTCCGGAAAGTGGCACCGAAAATAAGTTTGACTGTATAACACACCGACCGACCCTGTCTATAACAATGACGATTAATGAATCCGGTATTTACATTCGTATGAAATAAGTTTGATGAAAAAAATGAATCCAACATAACTAGAGATAATAAATTCACGTATTTGCTGTAAAGACTAAATTTATACAAATCCAGATTTTGAAACTTTATCAAGAAAACAACAAATTTCACTATTAAACCCAAATCTTCTAAGCCACCGAACATAACACTCCACTGATTAACGCCAATAACCCAAATATCCTTATGGTTAACCAGACATGACATAATCATTTGTGTAATTTGAACTTTAACAGAAACATCTATGAACATGCGATATAATGAGGCGTATTAATTTTTTTGTTTTGTTTTTTTTTGCAATTCGAACAGATAAAGTATTTATCGGTTTATTTACAAATTTCATAAAATTCTATTGTTTAAATACAACTAACCAGATCAAATCCAGTTAAACAAGGAAGCTTTTTACGACAACAATCATTTGGGAACTATCAGGTGTATAGGCGAATGTATTTCAATAGTTCCACAAAAGCATAAAACGTGACTCGTATTATGTACACAATCACCTGGTGGGAGAAAACACAATTGCAAAGTTTATCCGATTATTTGAATGTATCCGTAATAAAATGGGACCTTAGTGGTTAAAAGACGGCTTCATTACAATCGAGAATTCTCCAGGTCAGTGTTTCTTAACTGAAGCTTAAAACTCATTTGTGAATGGAATAAGGGAAGCCTACAGAACTAATTTGAACAATCTCTTTATTAACTAATATAACTAGAGTTCAAGGTCGCAGTTCATCTCTTGGGTGTATAAGTTAAGAAATAGCCTCCTAACATTATGCATTGGATTATTTCGGTTGTTATCTATTTCGTGGAATATAGTTTGTGAAGAATTAGTGCTCAGGGTAATTAAGTTTTATCCTAAACTTAGAAAAAGCACTAGCTGCATAAACACATCTATGAGGTTTAAAGACAAGTTACAGTTTAGATAGCACAGATGCAATGTTCAAGCTGAAGGAATATATTAAATTAATTTAATTAAAATTATCCCAGTCTTTGCCTTATTGATTAAATGGTTAAAGTATACAAAGCAGATGAAGATACAAAAATATTCACCACCTTATTTCAATGCTCCAACAATTCTGCACTTCCTGCGAGGCGAAATAGACGGATACGTAATAGAATTGCTGCCATTAAATAACCACTGGTCCAGGGACGTGCAGATGGTTTCATGTAGGTAAATGGCATTTTATAAAACCCTCACAGTCAGAAGTCTCCCGATGAACACAGTAAACATTTGTTATAATTCTTCCTCATTATCAGTCAAAGATGGAACGGCGCCTTTTATGTATTGTTAACTAAAATCTTATTTGATAAATATAAGAAAAAAAGTCTTCTAGACGCTGTAAGTTGCGTGCCTTTTTCACTGATCCCCAGACATTATGTTACCTCTCGAGAATTCCCTTTACATCAGAAAAATAAATAGCCTTTGAGTGCTATCTCGTAGTACCATTGAAAGAAAATGCTCTTTAACAAGCCATTATCAATTACTTGTGAAATTTTCAACAAACAACAAATCAAAAAATCAAAAATCAACAAAAATATGAATCGCCTTTGATGTCTTTCTATCATTATCCGATTGATCGTAATCAACAAAATTATAATTGTTTGTGTCACGAACTTCGATCGAATTAACAACAATTAATGAAAACATTTCTAAACCTCAACTTTATATATAGATTACGTTTTTCACAAGGGCATTTACTAGAATTCCATTGAGTATTACGATGAGAATTGATGACCAATAAGTGAACAGTAGATTGACGTTATCAATGCTTATCATCAATAAATAATTTAAATTGAAAACTCATAAATATTTATCTATCTATTTCAGGTAATAAATTTCAATGTGACTGTCGTTTAATATGGATCCATCAACTACATAATGAAACCAAAAATCCTATTCTACGGAATACATTAGAAGAGATGGTTTGTTATGTCGAACTACCATCAGATTCACCGCCAATCCCATCAGTTGTATCAACTTTAGCATCACCGACAAATCACCAACAGTTCAATGAACAAAATGAAAATTACCGTTACGATGATGGTGAATATAATGATGCTGAAGATTATTATCTATACGATCCACAACAAGATAGTATCACAAATCATGTAACACCGATTGAATTAAAGGATCCACGATTAAGGCATTTCTTTCAAATACCACCACAACAATTAAAATGTCCATATAATAAACAATCAACTGAAAATTCGTTATTGACAACAGCTAAAACCTATTTCAGTCATTTACCGGATCAGCCAGCCGGTATCAGTTCTAATATTGCTCCTGCAATTGAATCGTTCTCGATTACTATTTTATTGATGATTACTTTCAACTTATCGAACTAAAATTAAAAAAAAAAAACTAAATAAATACAAAGAACAGAAAATCAGCAAAACAGAAATGAAGCAAATAAATTTAATCCACCCGAAATAGAATGGATTTTTTTTTAAATATGAAATACAAGTGTGGCTGTGTATCGATATTATATTTTGTTCCTCCGTTTACCTAATAATCCCAAAAAAATATCTCTACATATATATATACATGTACTCATCAAATTTAATTGACAATTTCAAAACAAAACAAAAAATAACATAAAAAAGAGAGAGACTGCGACAGTTCAGCTGAAAATTGATGTTATTAAACCTGGATCCTGGTGTTCATGTTTTGGGATTTAGCCACATTGCATATCGTAAATGATAAGCTCAAAACATATTTATTTTTAAATGTGTATAAATATTTATGATGGCTGTTTACAGTTGAGAATTTTTTAAATAATTGAATAATATATAAATGTAACACACGATCTGTTGCGAATTGATTCACGTAACGAATCCAGTTATACAAAATGAACATGTCTCGAACATATCGGAGGTGTTTTTCAGGCTTTTTCAGCCACTATCTACCGGAAACTCATTTGGTTTTAATTTAATTGATCAAGGCTTGCACTAAACTGTTTCGAATTTCTAATAAGGATCGTGTGCGTCATATCGTAATAGATCAAGTATAATTGTTGATTTTCTACTATTTGTAGAAAATCAAAATCTATTCTATAATTCTTTTATGTGTAACTGTTAAACGTATTAATGTAAAACTGCACAACAATCCACAGGATATTTCAGTAACAAATATTGATGTTAATTCACAGATTTTTTTATTAACAGTAAAGTTTTAAACAATATTTTAATTAATAAATTAATTAAAATTGCCGCTTGAAATTTCCGGTTTTGTTTCATCTAATTCTCGTTTAAATTAAATTGGTAAAACTTTATTTTGTAAAAAAAAAAATGAATGATAATAAAAAGATTTAATAATAAATAATACTTTTTTGACTATCCACATCCATTACTATAGCAAACCAATTACAACACATTTTTTTTGTCCAATTTATTTGTCAGAAAACGTGTTATTCGATTTGTACTTGTCAGATAACGCAACATAAAACCATAATTCAATTATTCTAAATGTCACCTTCCTAACTTTTACCCGTTGTTAATAGTATTTGAGTGAATTAACTACAAATCTATCATGGAAGACAGGACGAGAACAGAAATGAAGGGTGTTGTGGTCAGCTTTTAATCAACTCTGTGAATCCAGGAAATAGAACATAAATTTGCATTATTCTTGTTAGCGATTTACATGAATAGGAAAGGTCAAAAATCGTGATAGATTAGTTAAAAATCAATTTTCTACATGTAGTTTTTATATACTTAAAATAATTAAAAACAAAACTGAATAGAAAGCAATACTCACAAGCAAATACTGTCAATTACAGGATTAACAGAATTAATGAATTTTGCAAAAAATTGGAAAAAAGTTGTTAATTGCCTTCGATCGATTTTTAAAATCTAACAAATTGGATGAAGTATCTTGCAAATTAGATATAGGACTTCAACTTGTCATGCCATCCATGAACCAACTTTAGCCTATTCCTGCTTTTTGATTCAATAAACGAGGGATGTGCTAGATCAAATATTAAATCAAACGATTTGCATAGACACTCGCACAAAATTTGTCGAATTCAAATCGACTGGTTAGTCGCAATTTTTTTCCTTGAATAGACAGATGGAAAGAAGGAAACACGATTGAATTCCGTACTTAATTTTCTGTATAACTACACACACACACATCCTAATACTGGAGTTTTTTTTTGAAGTAGCTAAATCTAGAATAAAATAGGGACGTAAAATGAACGTGAAACGAATTCATTCCATCCAATTGTCGACGAGCAAATATTTCATCCTAAACAAAACAAAATCTTCAAATTAAGGAAACAAATTTTTGTATAAAAATGATTAATGTGATATAATTTGCCATAATCGAACGTATTTCAATTAGAAAATCAGTTAGAATTCGATGAATTTGTATCAATAAAGTAGAGGTTTTTTTTTCTTGATCCACTACCCAGGGGCACATAGAGACAGGAAAAACGATCGTTTCCTGAAGCAACGCTATGGAGAACTTTTTCGAGGCGGAAGAGCGATAAAAAAGCACCCAAATGTGGTATAGATAAAGAGATTGTACATCAAATAGTGTATTACTGACAACAGTCGATTTCTTTGCCATTGAATCACCAGTCTTCTCTCCAAATCAACTGTTTACTCTGGTAAATTATTCAAAGGGAATAGATATTCAACTGTCGACAACTTGTTAATTATAAAAACACACAAAACAAAACAATTATTTTCAGAGTTGTTATTACTCAGTATTTTTGTATTACTGACAATTTTATTCAACCAATATTAATTGCATTTTCGAGCTTTCTGGTCATCGCTTTGACACGGATAATAATGAACTTTTCAGAGTATTTATGGTAAGTAATTGGACAAGCAATAAACGATATTTATGTAGTATTGATCTATAAATGGGGCATAGAAATACAGTCGATAATTGTTCACCTAAAGCGTAAACAATTATCTTATTCGACCACTTCTTTAAGCCAATCTGTTGACGCAATTCTACTTAAGTACCTAAGGAGTTATATGTAGTTAGAAGAACGACAAAAAATGGATCTTCGAAAAGGCACAAATATCGGTTTGAAAACCTTTTAACCAATAACATTCATAAATTCAGCAAACTTCCCACAAAGGCAGCAAATTGCATCAAAAAAACTAAGTGAAAGAAAGTACAAACAAATGTAAAAAAGAAAGAAAGTGTAAAGAATTATAATAGAAGTTTGATAAACAACAATTAAGGAAATTATCGTTCGACTGCATACTCGTATCAAGTGATAATCTTCAAGTCCGAGTGTGCCGAAAATCACGAATTATTACAAAGCATATGTATAAATTTGAAACTGATCGAATCAAACGTTCCCGAGAAATATTGCTCAACATCTATGGAAACACAGTTTTAAGAAAAACGTGTTGAAAATTTCGAAAGTAAATTACACGTAGTTCAAAGCATCTCGACAAATGTATTTATGATCTCGAGAATATTTGCCGGATTGACATAAATGTACGTACATTAAGAAAATGAAACAAAATATCGATTTTATAATCTCTTAAATCCACGAGAAGAGCTCAAGGAATTCTAGAGGAAGAGCTTGAGTATGACATATAAGCGAACAAAAAAACTACATTCCATCAAAAGAAAAACTATACACTTTGTATTATTCTATGAAATATAACGTTTTATGTCCGTTACAATAGCCGATAGAAGTGCCACAGTATTCGACAAAAAATTCTCATACTCACGAAAAATAAAATAATTTATCTGTTCACATCAAAAATTTAACGAAAATAAGCATAAACTTTAGAAAATATTAGGAATACTCTCGACTCTCTTATGCGCTTAGATAAAATATCACAGCTGATATTCTACAGTCACTAGTATTGTGATGAGTGACAAGAAAAAATGCAAAATAATTTTGCAGTTGAAATATTCGCGTCAATTGAACATTTTTCATTAAAGCATAAAACTACATCTGTAAAGCGTCCCTTGCGGGCACTTTATTGTTACAAAAATATATTACACAATGATTCGAAACAAAATAGAGGAATTAGAATCAATAAAATGTTCGGAAATAAAATAAAAGTAGAAACACACAGTATAAAGTAAACACAAACAGATATACTGAAAATCTATCGAAAATATGAAAAATTTCAATTGTAAAGAAAAAACTCCGGCTTAAGCCACAAAGTTACAAACAAAACGATACAATTTATGGCATTGACAAATTTGATAACAGTAATATTGAGCTGGGAAAATACAAAGGCTTACCATGCAAATGAAGAACAACACAATTGCATGCTATACAAAAGAAAACATTAACAATATTCAATAAAAAACATAAAAGCGCTTTTCAGCCATTATCTAAAGCATTAAAACTACAAAGATACAAATGTCTATAGATAAAATGTTGAGAAGTCGACTAGTCACAGCTTTGTCCTCATCGTTGTCGATTTGAAGCTACATCAAAGAGAAATAAAAGGACACAAATGTAACTTAGTAAAAGAATTGTATGATGAACAAGTAAATGTTTCCTAAGCTTCAACTTAAGATCTGATCTGATTTCCTGATGAAGAAAAGAACAAAGAAAAATAAGATTGATTTCAATCCGAATCGGCTTTAAGTTGTTAGTATTTTCAATTCAACTACAGGAACACTGATGAAAAATAATGCCATATCTCGTGAACTGTTTATTTATCTTATCGATTTGCCAATATTTTACAACAACGATAGATATAAAGCATTTAACTAAAACATTTCTAATTAGAATAAACAAGTATTACTCGCATTATTTTGTTAAATAAATAGAAAATAAAAAAAGAATAAATATTACAATGAACAGATAAAAGAGAAAACTACACAATCAAAAACCATTGAATTCCGTCAGATATCTTAGTAACAACAAAGCATCCTGACAAACTCAATTGTAGACAAGATGAAGAGAAAATTTGAAGGTGTTCTTTTCATTGTCTTCCAACTTTAAACAAAGTTACAAAGTATCGATACTAGGTCAGATTGTAAACAATTCGATCAAAGTTAAACGAAATAGAAATTCTCTCCTCCTAAACGTGTAGCTTTATATTTACACTTGTTCTAAACAAATAGCGATCTTAAATGACAAACTCGAAATTGTACAGCTCTTATAACTAGTGCTGACTGCAATAATTTGAACTTTGGGTGTTACAGAATAATATAAAACAAGTTAAAACTAAAGAAAATTTACTTTGTAACTACATACTTTATAATGTTCAGAAAGAAACTCAACGTAAGATATTTTGATCAAGAAAGCATGTAAAATTCAAATGAATATAACTGAAATGGAATACATTTTTTTTTTTTGTTGATGATAAATGGAGATATAATCTATTAGAATCTAGTGGGAGAACAGGCATTTATACGAAACGCAATGAAAGATGCAATGATAAATGTACACTGTCAAATATTCTTCCATATTTTAGTTAAATAGTAAATGGAATTCACAGAAATGTAAAACGAATGAATATTGGAGTCTTACGAATATTAGCGAAAATACTAATTATTTGCATTTTAATTTAAAATATCCGTAAGATAGACACAACAAAAAAGATAAAAGTAGATTTTCAATTAAAATCAGAACATTTCGAATCTGATTTACACTTCACAAAACACAAGAACATGTCGAGTACATTGAATGGGAAAGCAATCTCTTAGATCTCATTGTGAAAACTTTATTTTGACACATTATTCATTTGAGTTAGCTTAACGCTTCATCACCTGAGCTATTCTTAAGGTTTCCAAGAGGATTGTTTCGGTACTTGATGAACCTAAACACCCCAAACTGTCTCTTGAAAAACGTTATTTCATATTAGAATATTAGGTAAGCAACAAACAGCTTTTATTTCTTTCTCTTTTAATATACTCCCTTCCATCCTTTTTGAGGTATATATTCAAGGAGATGTCCTTAAATAGATTATCTTATTCACCAATATTTCCTATTTGTGTTCAAATTTAAATTTAGATCAGAAAAGAGGGCGAAATTAAGGGTGTATAAAGATACTACATCTAAAGAAATTTGTAAAGGTGCACTTGATGTGTGCATCACTCAACTGTTGAGAAAGCGCATTCTAAAATGAAAAATAAAAACCGAATAGAAAGCAGAGATTCAAATATCTAAATCCTTTATTGTTTTGAGAGGAAAAACAATGAAGACAAAAGAATGCTATTGAAAATTATAGTTTGGAAAATCCGCCGATCAATTCAAACATATTCAACAATACACAAAGTATGCACTAAACAAAATACAAAAAAAAATTAACAACTATAAAATGAGAATAACAAGTGAAGAAAAAACAAATCAAAATAAATACTGGAATGTAGTAAAAGGACAGGACTGTATCAAATTAGTCTTTCAAAGAAGCATTTATAAATAAGTACAAAGAAATCTACCGCGACTTCTAAATACGACTCCAAAGAGAACGGAAAAAGATTTTTCTAATTAAATATAAACGTTGCAACAGGTTTCAATATTTTTCTTTTCTTAAACTAAAACAGGAAAACAGGAAGGCACGATTTGTAACGGAAATCAACCTATTTTAAAGAAACCTTAATTCACCGTCCATTAATATAACAATATCTAATGTAATGCAAAATAATAGGTAGGTATGTGTATAATTCATTATATCCGTCTAAAATAGAAAAGGTTTCAGTTGATGAAAAATTTGTTACTTTCATACATAAACAATTAGCTATGTCAATAATATTATTCTATGATTTACAACAATGTTTCGCAAGGATTTTTCAGTATATATGTTAGTGTGAAAGTCCGAAATTGGTGAATGTCGACTTTCACCGGTAAATGACGACATTCACATCATAGTCGTTTGGTGTATGTCCGAAATATTTCATTACATTGTTGTACATTCGGACTTTCGATCAGGTCATTATTTCAATACAAAATTAAGACTTCAAAATTTCTAAATTGCATACCTGATGGTGTAACTAGAAAGTGGGATTCTAGAATCCATTGTAGATAAAGTGGGGAATATTAGGCAGACTAAATCTATATTAAAAATAACCTAACTGAAATATATTCTGCGCATCATGGTAACCGTCCTAACTCAGAAATAAGGGTATTTAGCAAATATTTCGGACATACACTAAGCGCCTATGTGAATGTCGACATTCACCGGTGAAGGTCGACATTCACCAAATTTCGAACATTCACAGTAACATATACACATTAATGCGATCGAGACCTTCTTCACAGTCAAACTGTCCTTGTAGTTCAATTGAAAAAATATATAAAAAGATAAAGTACAAACGTTGAATACGGCTCATCACACGATCTCCCGTAACAATAATAGAGTTCAGAGTCACATATTTATAAGATCAAAAATAATGAGGCAGTTTAGGTGCTTATTATCTAAAAACGTTCCAAATTTTTGGCTCGTTTATTTTTATAACGGATAATATATTGTATAATTGAGTAATTTTGTAGTGATTTTACGGTCTAATGATTCTACAACCACTAGAATTACTGCTACTGTTTCAACAAAGAAAGTTAAATTAATACGAGATATATAAAAAGACAGAACTTGTAACATAAAGGCTATTTTATTAGGGAAAAAAAATATTTTCTGCAGCTTAATTGACTAGATATATGAAAAGAAAACTGGACTCAAAGATACCGCCCAAGGGTAGGTATCAAATTGTTTGTCTAATATTAAAACGAATAAGGCCAACTATAATCCTTCCTTATCTAACTGATTACAGATGGGATATATCCAAGTGTCTATGTTGAATTCTTTAAAAATCATTATGAATAAGACAAAGATAAAACATGTTTGTTGATATTGTTGTCTTTGCTCTGATAACAACAGTTATTTCCACAAAAATCGGATAATACGATTTTTTTGGAAGATCAAAGTTTTCCAAAGGGTGGTTTACCTCCGACAACAGTGATAGGTGCTACCTAAAAATGTGTATTTTCAATATTTGATACAACGATTAATGTAATATTGATTCGCTACTGATTACTTATATGCAAAACTTCATACTAACACACGAATTTTTACGAATATTTGGGGTTCTATTTCACCACTTAAAAGAGTTTTAGGGCAGCTAATAAACAAATGCCTTATATATTTTTCGATGGACAACAACATACAAGAAGCGCAATTTAAATTAACACATAAACACAGCGCCTTGTTGCCTTGATAATAAAAATCGAAAAAATCGGCTTGCTGTATGCGAAATCTTATCTGATCGAAGATGTTTTATGGTAATAAGTGGAATTGTCTATAAAGAGTATCCCTTCGTTGCACAACATCATGTTAACTCTGTTCTAGGACACACTGTATATCCCTTATTAGTTGAATTAGATGAAAATCATTAGTACGTTATTAAGCCATGAAATCGCTGAAGTATTTGCTCAACTATAATTTTATCAAGCAACTTCATCACCCCCTCAACAATTCAATAGCAAAAAAACTATCGCTGACTACCCAAAATACGGCGGGGTTGGCCTTAGTTTTTGCAACATTGACTAAATTAAATGACACGATAAACAGAACCGGACCTAGGCTAAATTGTGCCCGGGGAAAACAAGAGTTGCATGCGGCATTTTCGGTGCCACTACATGATGATGATGGTCGACGACAAACGCAATTTTTTACGCATATAATGGATGTTTGCCAACTTAACTTTAACGACTTTCCCTTTTTTTTTGGTGTGTATCTCCGCAGCAAGATGAAATGAGAAAAACCATTTTATTTAGATGAGTTGGTAACTTTATGAACCGATTCCAAATTGTTTGAATTATGAGGATTCGTAACATACTGAAAAATTTATATTGAAAATTTCCTGAATAGTTAATACATTTTCTGAATTTTAGCGTAAAAGGAGCGATATTTAGTAGAGCTAGTTTATAACCCAAATTTTCACATCACGGTCGGTTGTTGTGTTTTATTTACTTTCAGAAAAGATAAAAACTCACCGTCTTTAAGTGTTCGAGACTGCACCATTTAACTTCTTGCTGGCTGAAATTGGATTTATCACAAAAACAGTTATAAACAATTAATAACATTACGTACCAGGTAAATTACTCATTTGAGGGTCCTTTGATGACACTTTTTTCACTACAAAAAATACACTACACATTTTAAATTAAAATTAAATTAAAAAAAAATGAGGCGCATTAAATAGAAAGCTTATAAACATTAGAAAGCACCGGCATTGGAGAGGTTAATGACCCTTATTGCAAAATTTCATTAAGACATACTAACACGTCCAAAATAGCGCAAATATTGTTTATAAACAAAATAAAAAATTAATTTACTCTAATTTAATTATTTAAATTAATAAAATTATCAACAACTATTTATCGAACAATAAACAACCCGTACACTAAAAAATTTTGACATCGCAAAACAAAAGACTGTCAATAATGCATACAAGCCTACTTGTTTATCAAAAGAAACAATTAATAATTGCAAATTCCAAACTCAATTACGAAAGCTAATCAAAGTAATAAAGGGGAAAAAGGTTGAAATTAAATGAGTATCGAACGAATTATTTCATTATTAATAATTATCGCGAAATTATTAACGTTTATCAAACATTAACATTGCAGGCGATGCCTTCGGCCTTTGTTGTTGTTTTTTTTTTCGACCCGCCACCTATAGTAAATTTATAATTTTACAACGCCAACTTCATGTTTGCATTGCATCGATAATTTGTGCAATTTTGCCGATGAATCTTTAATTATTGTTTAATTATTAATTTAGGTGTTTACTAATTAGTAGAAATTTGTGCCAGGTAGAATACGGAATTTCTAAAATAATACAAATACATCAATATATAGTATATTCACGAATCAAAGGCTACTACATTCGGGTTGGTACGCTTGAATCTAGTGATATTTCTGGGGATTTCTTTATTTAAATATGTATCTTTCCTGCTGTACTAGGATTATGTACTTTGTTTAAGAAGTCTGTCAACCTTAAGAAGTGTTGGTTGTTTTTTATTCATTTTTCTTAAATACCTCTGTTATCTTCGGTTATCTGGTGCAGGGTTGTGTTCTCCCTTCCGCCATGAAATGGCCTCTGTAAGGTCGCATTTGGGTAAAGGAAATCGGAAAGTTATGATTGAAAAACTGAAAAAAATATGATAAATTAAATAAGATCCTTAAACCATTACTGAAAGAAAAAAAAATAGACCTGACAATGTCGCAATAATCCCCACTTTTCAAAGATTTTAAATTATAGGTCAGATTTATTTCCAGTCTTAACATACATCAAGTGAGGGAAACCTGGAATAGTGGTCAGATCAAAGGTTTCACAAATATTCCACTAGTTCTAAGTAATCTAACAATAAGCTTTGAGATTTTGCAAAAAACAATAGAAAATCCAAAATTATGATATCCACCATCTGGAAGTGACTACAAAAGGATGAAGCCAAAAAAGGTTTGGCAACATCGTACATTTTCAGCAAAATTTCAAACAAATACCATATTACGGTACAAGTGCGCAAACGGTTTTCATGAGATTTGCTGTTTTCCGCACACGTATACGAAAGTAAAAAATTTCAACCAATCAAAAACGTTTTTGCACTTTCGATCGTTGCACACTCGTTGAGAACGTTATTTTTATTTTTTCTTTAATCAAAAATTGTTCCAGCTTTGTATGTATCTGCAAGGTGTTTCACGTAATCCTATAATAAAATAATACCGACTTTTTCAATTCATGCTGTAAGAGTATGCGCATACTATTTTTAACTCGAAGAAGATCTTTTAATCTTGAAATCAGAAATTTCAGTCACAAAATTGTTCAAATGAAAATTTAACTTTGTAGATTCAGTAAAATCTACTACTCCTGATTAAAATAGATCCTTATGTTCGTGAAACTGTACACAGAAAAAGCGAAATATTCGTGGTCAACGATCTGATCATAAATCAGAAGTTCTCAACTTGCGAGTCCCTGGAACGATTTGAAGGGATCCATAAGACCTACAGTGTGTCCGAGGATCGAGTTGACGACAGGAAAAAAATCTTTAATTTTGATTTAACGTGAAAAAGTCATTCTTTATAAAAAGTTTTGCTAATCGAGAAAATGTGATCATCATAAAAAAAATTAAATCCAATTACATGATTTTATAAAATTAAGAAAACTAATTCGTCCATTATTCGGTCAAGAGATGTATGCATAGTTGCATAAAATACCTATTTTAGATACAAAGTTTTCGGTTTTTCTTAATTTTATGATGTAATGGGATTTAAAATTTTTTTATGGTAATCTTATTTTCTCGACAAACAGAACTTTTTATAAATGCCTTTTTTTGGAAAATTGAAAATAAAGATTTTTTTCCATCCTGGGACACATTGTATATTTTAAAAATAGCAGGATTTAACATTGCGGTTGTTTTCTATTTTCTGATTATATGAAAAACGATACGACATCTTCAAACGTGTTCAGGGGTTCGTCGATTTATTATTAAGGGTTTATAAAAAATAAATAACATCAAGAATCTCTGGTTTAGATAAATCAGATTTTTAATTAAAACAAACCGGAACATTGTTAGGGTTTAAGTTCTTGTGACTTGGCAAAGTTAAAAGTCTACTTTGATAGTATCAAGACCGTTGAAATCTACTGAAAAGCTCTAGGCTGAAATTTTGTATCTTATTGTTAGAGATGTCGCCCTGTTAGCCTAATAATAAAAGTAGAGCTCTACCCAGATAGGATGGCCGGTGAGATGTGCAGATGTTGAAAAAGGATACCGTAAGTTTAAAAGAGTAAACAACAATACCAACAGTACAAGCGGGAGAGAAGGTTTTAGAATGTTACTTTGTAAATTTAAATGAATTACTGAAAATACTGAAAAATATGAACTGTTTTCCGTTAGACCATGTTGTTTTCGATGAATTGGCTTCATCTCACTTTTTCAAAACATTTCTTATTATAATCCAAAAACGAATCAATCAATTCGAATTATTGTCCTTCAGGCTTACAAGGGTGAATTTTCTAATTTAGATATATAATTTTTCTTTAAACAACTGCCGTTTTATTATCGTTATTAAATTCAAATTACAATAAATATACTTTAGAAGCTAGAAATTTTATTTTAAAAAACCCCGAGTTCATCTAATTTTAATGATAATCTTTCATAGGTAAATAGGGAATTCAACTTTTTTGCGAAACAGCCCTAATAGAAATGTAAACGAGGCGCTGGCAAGGGCCTGGCTAATTTGCCTAGATTGAAACCAGGCGATAGCCAGTACACGTGAAAAAAACCTGTAGGTGCTACATGCCGTAGACCTGTAACATGATCCTGTAGCAGCAACAGGATTAGTCCTGTTGTAGTTACAGGTTTTTCCTTTTGGTACTACAAAAGTAGTCTTGTTGTGGTTGCAGTGTTGGTCCTGTAGCAGCTGCAGGACTCTCCTGTTGGTTTTTTTCGTGTACTGGCTAGCGCCTGGTTTCAATCTAGGCAAACTTGTCAACGCCTCGATTTCCGTTCTACTAGAGATATGTTGTAAATAGATCTCCTCCAAACGGGCGATTTGCTTGTACGCGTGTTTTGATCAGAGGTCAAGCTATCTTGGTGGAGCTGTAGTTCGAAAATTTCGACACAACATATATCTATGACCGAGTAAAATCGAAAATTGTATCCATTGTGTATATGTCGTAACTATAAAATGTTACGTTCTACGGTAATTAAGTAAGATATCGATTCTATCTATAATCGAACAGCACCAACAATATTTAGTGCCAATATAGAATCGTTTATTTAAATTTTCAACTTCGTACCGTATTCTTTTTAAAAAATTCCTTCAAAGTGTTTACAAAAGTTATACAATATATAGACCTTGCGTGTTCTTCAACTTTTCTCATTGAAAGGCACCCCTGATAGAATCAGAATGGGAGGGGGTAACTTTTCGCGAAAACTGACAACACTGGCATGAGGTCCAGGGATTCCCCAGCCTAAAAACTAACAGTCTGTAATTGTATTTTAATGCAAAAAAAGTGTTGAAATGACTCCTGACTCGAGGGGGTAGTGTTCGGATTGAAAAACACTGCCTACTAAAGAAAAAAAACTATTACAGAATCAAATTATGTAATAATCATTGTTAGGAAGCTTGAAAGGCATGAAATTTCCGTTGTGTTGCTAGAAAATCCCGGAGTTTGTTGTTTATTGCCGTAAAAACTGTCCAAACTCACTGTATTCTTTTATTTACTAATCGATTTTTATTTACAGATATTCTCGCTTGGAAAACATCACATTAAACCCGAACGATTGCCAGATAATTATCTTTACATGCCAGTGGAGCTTAAGATACTCGATAAGCCTTCGATTTTAATATTGAAAGGTAAGATGAGTTTTAAATTTATTTTTCGATAAAGCAAATACTTTGTGTACATTGCATCTATTTGCTTATTTTTGTTTTGTGTAGTAAATTAAATTGACATAAAGCTCAAACAATACGGAAATCACGAGCTATGGGAGTTATTGTTAACAATAATGGACATGTCCTAGTTTTACAGAATACAAATAGGATCGGAGACGAATAGATGTTGTCTTTTGTGAAGAATCCAGTTTTTAAAACAATCAATTGCAAGTACCTTTCGTTGTTAGTTTATATAAGAGATCCTCTCTGATCGAGGAATAAAAGTAATCGCTTGTAGCTTATCTCGAAGTAAGGACCATTTGAGAAATTCTAAGCTTCAAGACAACAATGTTAAATCTGTAGCAAGCCGTATGAGCGATTTTTTGCCATTAGTTTCAAGTGTTTTCTACAGATCGTTCCACATAATTATTTTGCTCGCATATCACCCTTGTTTGTGAACGGATTTACAATTTTCGTACTTTTCCTTAAAAAGCAATTTTTAACAAAATAGTAAAAGATGTCTACAAAATATGTCTCTCATTCCAGAGGCTCTGAAGTTTCGGCCTTCGCCGAGCCTTGACCATTACAATAAGAATTGTGGAAAAACAAAAATTGCCATCGGACTCTTATTAAGCGAGGTTTTTGATAACACTAGTGACGCCGCGAGAGTTTTATCTCTTTTCCTTCAATTCAATAAAAATTTTAATCAGGTTCTATTTTTTTTTAATCTTATCAAATACAAGAATTTCGAGGGACACACATTGAGAGATCTTCTCGTCTCGTATCGATTCTTGACCTCTTCTCGTTTCGACGAGACGATACGAGAAATTCTCGTTTCACCGGCGTCTCTATATAACATCACATTCTGAAATGTTGTATTTAGACATTATTTACATCTTTGTTTCCAATATTTGTTGATCATTTTTTTAAGAATGTCGCTCAGTCTTGTTAACAACTCCACTGTATAAATAATTGATTTAGTAATATAAAAAATTGCGAGCGAGCACCTTTTTTAGATTCTTAAGGATGTTTATGTTATGAAAACTTTTTGATATTTGATATTTTTATATGAATATTTTGTACAGTTTCAATTTGACCGCAACTATTGCATATTCATGAGCTTCAGTTTTCAACGCAACTAGCTTTTCTAGCAAATTAGCCACAAAACTACTTTTACTACAAAAGAAAAGTTGGAAAATCTCTTAATTAATGAGACAAACCTCACATTTTCTATTACGTTAATAAAAACAAATTGATAATAAACAATACAATAATGTAGCAAGATTATAATAGATTTGAAGTAGTCAGATAAATGAGTTCAAAGTAAATCATCTTTATATTGTTCTAGATACAGACGATTTTTTTTTGAATCACAAAGACGAGGAACTCTTTATCTCCATTATCTATGTAAATTTATTCACCGACAAAAAGTCATAAAAGAGAAGGTGTTAAATATACACCGCTATTGTTGTATATTTTCAAATGAAATCGAAAAAAACAGACAAGAGATTTATATTTGAAAACGTACCAGTTGTACAAAAATAAAGAATTAGAAATAACCATGTAAAATGAAGAAGCAGTAGTAAATTATCGGAAAATGTTATTTACTAGCAAACATGAGAACAAAATTAAACTCGTATGACGTAAATAGGTAAATAGAATGAAGTTTTCTAATTAAAAAAGTTTAACTAAATTGGTGGGATTTGTGAATTTTCACAAAAGTTTAAAATCGAAAATAATTATACTAACTTAAATTACAAAAATTCTTGTTCCATTTTGTTCTGTTGTATTTTCTTGTATTTCGTCATTTTTACTAACACATCAGATGATTTTGTTAGAGTACATTTACTAATTAAATTATTTACACATAATCATCTATTATGTAAAATTTGGTATTTTGACGAGGCAATTTCCATATACAGGAGGTCTAAAATAACAAATACCGTACACAAATAAATTGTGTTGAGGCGCTTAGACGAAACATAAATCCAATTTCCGATAATGTTACAGTATTTTTTACTAGGCGTAAATTAGATACGTATTCAATATTTAGTGTTGTAGATTGTCTCGTCGAAATCAACCGCCCACATGAACAAACTGCACTAGAATTGTGTTCGTAAATTGGACGACTTTCAGCCACACTTTTTCATCCTTGTAACAACAAGGGATTTGTATTTTATTAACTCTCGATTAGATGGGTTTACGTTTAATGAAGTTAATTTAGTTCTTGCGTCATTTCAGCGTACAATTGCATATGCTTCATCTGATGCTCTTAAAAACTAGATAAGCCATCTAAAATACGGTATAATCGTTGGAAATTACATGCATCTATAGAACTAGTTACAAGCATTTCTACGGAC
Source organism: Epicauta chinensis (assembly GCA_021725515.1). Taxonomy (NCBI): domain Eukaryota; kingdom Metazoa; phylum Arthropoda; class Insecta; order Coleoptera; family Meloidae; genus Epicauta; species Epicauta chinensis. Next base: position 105,299 of record JAEDXX010000119.1, read on the forward strand.
AACACAAATTTTCAACAAGAGTCAATATTGATCGAAATCGTCAGAAACAATTAACAGTAATCTAAAAGTCTGTGAAAGTCTAGGAGTTTTTGTTTCAGTGTAACGGCGACAAATATTTGATCTCTCTTCTCAGATTCATGCCTCAGAGACCTGTAAATCCAACTTAAAGCTACTTACAAAGTTGTAAATATTTTTTAGACAATTTAAAAGTTTGCTATTCTCTATTTACATTTAGACTGGTCACAAATCTGTCCAATATTACACTGGAGACAATTATACAGATGTGGCGTTCCATCTAAGCGTACACAAAAGATGGGAAAGGAAAGTAATTTAAAATAACATTTCTCTTATTTCCAAATTATTGGTGGATTTGTTTTCTAAAAGAAATTCTTAGAATTGTTTTGCTAGAGAAGTATTCAGCATAAGAGATTTCATCTTCTTCATATAAATTTTCTTAGATAGAATACGAGAGATGGAAATTTGAAGGTAGTCCTAACAGTATTAGGCTTTTAGAGCCTCAGCACCTCGAGTGGAGGCCTGCCTAAAACTTCACTGTCACACAAAGGTGGCTGGTCCAAGCGTTCAAAGTAGGTTCTATCCTGGAGGTCGCCGTGGTACCAACTTTCAGGTAGGCTTCCTGTAAACCCCACATTTAACTTTCGGAAGGAATCGCATTTTTATCATAGGACTGAAATTACGGTTTCGTACATCATCCCTAAAGCAGAGACTTTTCTAACTCTACCTCAACAATGGATAAAGATAATTGGAGCAATTTTGGCAATTGTCCAGACTAGGGATGATGAAGCCCGGACCTGCAAACGATTCATTATACACCCACGACATGATTCCCGATAAATCTAAATGGAAACAAAATCTTAAGATATAATAAACACGTCATTACATATGACGCCCGGAACGTTCCAAAAAGATTGGTCTGCTCCAGTCCAATCGATAGAAATAGTGCAACACAACTTCATTCTTCGATATTGCAGTATTAAAGGATTGCCTGCAAAACGGTTGCGAGTAATGCAAAGCGACACTAATCGGATGCACACTTGGTTGAGCTGTTTCTTAAATAATCCTCTTATTAACTTTATACTCTAACCGGAAGCCACATTTACGCTGTTCCGTTTAATGCGCCATATGAGCTGCTTTAGCAATGCTAAAGAACTCTTCTTCATCAACCATTTTTCGGACATATTATTTAGCATTCTCTATAATTCTGTTATATTGTGATCGTAAACGTTCCGGACAAGATAGGTACATGTTTTAATAAAACAAGAGCGTCTAGGAAACCTGGAACAATCGAAATTTTCTACATAGATATATTAAATATTTAGTGAGATGATGCCAAATATGTAGACATCGTTGGCGGTAGTATTTTCATTATATACCCGAACAATATTAATTTTTGGAACAGCTATAAATCGTTTCGTTTTGTTTACAAATCAAATTATATATTAATTTACAAAGAATGTATTCTATTTGATGATGATAATTCAAAAATCAATTTTTAATAATGTTTATAATTCAGTTGTGATTTGTTTTTTATTAGAGAACGATATATGAAAAATTTAACTGTGTAATTCAGTTTGTTTTTCAACGATTTTCCCGTAGCAAAACAAACCAATTTGTATCGAAATGTCGAGCAAGCTCAACATTATTACTATCATACTATTCCAATTAATACTTCTAATACTATTTGGAATTTTCGCTAAATATAATCATTTATACAAACACAACAGTTATCCAAGTGAGTAGAAACCGAAAACTTATCCAACAAAAATACAACAAACACGTTTTATTGATTCTATTTGTAATTAACGTCGTTCTAGAGTTCGATTTATATAAATTGTTAGTTTAATTACAAAATAAGTCGTTTATAGTTTCCATTTAAATGCAGAAATTTTTCTCTATTTTGTCCCATTATTCCACATTACGAATTCTATCTTATCATTGATCTCATCTATTTTACATCACTATTTGTATTGGGACGATGCAAATTAACCGCTCGTTTACTATGTAAATATTTTCTTCGCAATTTTTTGAACGATTTCAAATCGTTGAAGATAATGGATACAGTAACACATGTGGTCATTGGAGCATCCCCCTTTTCTACGGATATAGCGAGAATTCGCCGCTTCAAATTCAGTTTATTTATAATTTTCATTCAATTAATTCTATGTGTTATTTTTGTATTATTCACAAATTATCATCCGCAAGCCGATGCTAGTGATTATAGCAACTCAATCGGACCAACATTTGGTGGATTTATACAGAAACCAATCGATGGACAATATTTTTGTAGTGTTATTTTTGTGCAATTTCACTTTATCGTTTTGGAAATTTTCCAGTGTTCCAGGATGTGCACGTTATGATATTTATTGGTTTTGGTTTCTTGATGACATTCCTGAAACGTTACGGCTACAGTGCGGTCGGCTTTAATTTTCTATTAGGTTCCTTGATGGTACAATGGGCAATACTCTGTCAAGGTTTCTATAATTTAAACGATCAGTATCGCATCGAAATCGGAATCGATAGGTAAAACGAATTTCACAGTAACTGTAAACATTTAAAGTAAATCTTAAATAGTTTATATGAAGCCGATATTGCTGCTGCAACAGTTTTAATATCAATGGGTGCTGTACTTGGACGTACATCGTTTATGCAACTGCTCGTTATGGGTATTATCGAGATTATGGTATTCTCCGCCAATTCGTACCTCGGCTTTACCGTATTCAAAGTATCTACAACTATAATTTGTGATGCAAACAGGACGCTCAACTTTAACAGGTGAATCTGTCGTTAATCGTTTCGCTTCGATATTTTTGAGTTAGGTTGGCGTGTTTCACCTTTAAAGTGAAGTGGCTTGTAAGCATTAACGAAAAACTTGTTTTTGATTGATGTGTTGTTGAAGGTGGCCGATGCTGGTGGGTCGATTTTCGTTCATACGTTCGGTGCTTATTTCGGCTTAGCTGTCAGTTATATTATTGTTTGGAAAACTGATAAATCGCACGAGAACAATTTGGAAGAGTCCAGTTATACATCGGATTTATTCGCAATGATCGGTGATTCATCCCGTATTTTTTTATTCTAGTGATATATTAATAATATGTGTAAAGGTACAATATTTTTGTGGTTGTTTTGGCCGAGTTTCAATGCAGTCGAACTGACCGGAGATGACCAGCAGAGAGCCATTATAAATACGTATTTATCATTGTCAGCATGTTGTGTAACAACTTTTGCAATATCATCGATGCTAAATGATCATCATAAATTTGATATGGTCCATATACAGAATTCCACACTGGCTGGTGGTGTTGCTGTTGGCACCACTGCGAATTTAATGTTAGAACCATGGGGTGCCATCTTAATTGGTATACTATCGGCAATAATCTCCGTTACTGGTTATGCAAAATTAACAGTGAGCTCTTAAAATATTACAATTTTAAAAGCAAATACAGGTTGTATCGCTTTCAGCCATGGTTAAGTGAGAATTTCAATTTGAAAGACACTTGTGGTGTGCACAATTTACACGGCATGCCGGGCGTATTAGCCGGATTGATTGGTGCTCTGATGGCCGGTTTAGCAACAGAACGTGACTATTTCAAATCATTGTATGAGATATATCCAGCACGTGCACCGAGAAATCTGACAGCTTCGGCCGAATTCAATTTTCTTCAACCGGGCGATGGACGTAGTGCCGGCGATCAGGCCGGTTATCAACTGCTCGCCGTTGTTGTCACGTTAGCTATTGCAATTATGTCCGGTTTATTGACAGGTTAGTTTGCCAGTCCTTTAAAAAAAAAATTGATGGAGATTAGGATTTCAAACATTTATAGGATTGATTCTGTTGCATCGATACGTATCACCAATGATGCAACAACGCTATTTATTCAACGACAATTTCAATTGGAAATTGGAAAGTTTTAATGATATTACAATGCCGCATAATCGATTCGGTTCTTTATTATTTATTAGAAATACGGGAAATAAATTTTAATCATATTGGAACACTTATGTGGTAACAAATTAATTATTAATGCACTCGGTGGTGTTACTTTAATATTAAAACGTAATTTGGATGTCATGCATTATCGGTAAAAGGTCTTTACATCAAAATACACAAGCTATCTTGTTTATGAAAAATTCATAGGGAATATTTCATTTAAAAGACACATCGATAAATTATACATAACAATATTGCTGTAACAATACCTGACAGCTATAGAAAAGCGGTAAACAGTAGTAATTTATTTTGTGTTAGTACGTTTTAACTGTTCGGGGTAATAACTGAAAGCGGCTGAAGGGCCGAAAAATATCGCCACACAAAACATTCTATTAGAATTTATATACAACCTAATCGATCAGTACGTTGCTGTACTGTTCCCGCGCCAAACCAAGGCGAGATAGACGGATGTGCACTAGAATTGTTGCTGTTAAAGAACCACCCTCGGTCCAGGGGCGTACAGATGATTTCAGATAGAAATTGTCAGTCAAAAGATGCAACGGCGCCTTCTATGTAGGGTTTGTATTGTTAACTAATATCCTTTACGGGCGCCTATGCATTGCAGGTCAGTTATTATATACCGCGTGTTCGCGACAAGTGTGAATCCTCAAATATCTCGTTTGTTTATGAATTGAAATGGAAAAGTATCTAAAGAAATTAGACTACAATGTCTATACTTCAATTGATCGACACGATTTTCGTTCTAGCTATTTTGGAAATGCCAAAACGTCATATAGGGTCTCGAAAATTACTCACTATTAGGAAACCAATTACCTACAATGAATACTACGACTGAATTTGATATGGAAATAATTTTTTTCTTTAAAAAAACCTCTCATTTGCTGCTCAAAAAGAAATTAGAACTTCTCTGGGGTTCAATAACTTATCCATTGATGAAAAAAGCCGACGTCAGAATTGTTTACTATACTTGGAATGCGAATGTTATTATTACAACTGTTGACAACATTTGAATCAAAACAATTGCAAGGCCAATAGTATTGTTTATAAATACAATTGTAAATGAATGAAATCTTGTCACATTTAAAAAAAAATACCCGGTAGAACGCTTCCTATTTGATAAATATTAGAAAGGGGATCCACCTACCCTCTCGCACTGCGTCAACTCTCGCCACGGCCTGGCGCGGGGGCAAGAACTGTATAAAATGCTTTTTGTTACTTAGGTTAACTATCAAAGACTGTTCTGGTTTTGTCCGCATTGTGAAACATACTGTATTAGAGAATTATGATAATAAATATCCTGTAAGTACCTAATTGGAATAACAAAAAATTATCTATTAACAACAAATTGCAAATAAAAAATAATCGTAACGATTCACAAAAAAATTCGATTAAAGTATCATCGAATATCTATGGAATTTATTCATCGACAACAAATTCCAAAGCAAATATTGCAATGGTGAAAATAAAAGCAAACACAAAAAATAAACTGCATCAAATGGATTTCTGTTGTATCCACGATTGTAGTATGTTTATGTTTGATGTTATATGTCAATGGTTCTCTGGAAAAGAATTCAATTGAAACAAAACTAGTGAATTATATACCGTGCAACAAAGAGCGGTATAATTTATTAATTACAGTGACAGCAGATGCATTGACTTAAAGAACCGACTTTAAGCAGAAATTCAATCAAATATGGTCATAAACTGCACGATTATGTCACCTTATAATTTTCAGTCGCTACCTCTAATAGACGAGTGAATAAAGACAGCTCTTTTACATTACAAGACCATTTGAGCGTTAAAGCTGTTCTCCAACAAGCTCGAATCGAAAAGTGTTTAGTTTGGCTGCTTCTTCTTCATGAGTGACAATAAAATAGAGATCGGCAGTGTCGATTAATGAGCCAAAAAAAACTATTGATCTCCAGACGAGGACGTTCAGAAAACCGAAAACAACTGGCAAAGTAAAAAAAAAACTGAAAAACAGCAGAATTTATAAGTGACATCGATCTACTCTAATCTTCATTGTAATATCACCATCCTAAAGGGCGCAAAAAGGATTTTCAAACAATTTTTGAATCCACAGTTTTGTGAAAAGTTTAATTTACACATTAGACATAGTTCGAGGCGTCTCCACAAATACGCTTGTGACTTCGAAAATATTTGTATTTCTAGAATTGAAAAAATCGATTTTGCTTCAGACATTTCAACGTGCTCCAAATTGTCATCGGAAAAAGTATCAGAAAAGTGGCACTTGCGACTGCTTCCATTAATCTATTTTTATATGTTTCCCTCTATCTGCGTTTGGCTCATGTAAAAGATGTCAATGGTACAAGAATCCTCCGATTTGGTTTTTCTTACAATAGATCAACAAACATTTCAGTGTGCTCGGTAATTCTTTAGCGGTTGTATGCAATTTGTAAAAAAGTTTAAGGGAGAATCGTTTTAAAAACCGCAAGAGAACGCCTACTACACGGCTTAGTTCGTAATTTCTCCAAATTCCTTCGACAAACCGTCGAATCGTTCTCACAAATCCGAGAAAAAGCAATTACAATAACCGAAACGCTTTTGAAGATCGATCTGTTTTCCGATTGCTATAAGATGTCTTTTGATTGTCAAAGCACTCGAACGATTCAATTTGGTCGCATTTGTCCCAATCTCCAGTTGTATTGTGCAAATCGTACATATTAGAATTTCCAAATTTAATATGGCTATATCGGATTTTACAGGATTGGTTTTATGTTGGAATAAATTCGATTTCATTCAGAGTAAAGATCATTACGATGACGCCATCTCTTGGGTGATGCCTGGAGCGGGTGAGGCGCCATTGAAGGTTTCTACACAACAGTACGATAATGCGGCTTTTGAAGCGGCCACGGTGCCGGGAAATTCAACAAATCGACCGTAGGAGAAACGATTTTCTGAATTTTCTTGAAAAATTTATTTGTACAATGTTTACAAAAAATATATATAGTCCACTTATGTTTGTTTTTTTGTTTCTGATATAATATATAATTACAAATATAACATCATTCATCAATAATTAAACAGTAATAATTCTGATACGTTTGAAAACGCATTTTAGGTACATCGATTTCGTTGATACAATAAAGCTATATTAGAATTACAAACAATCAGATAAAAAATACCCCTTGTAATTAACATAGTTATTGCCTTAATCTACTTGTAGGTTTTTTTGTTTAAATGCTGGTTGGAAGGTTTCTTAAAATCTTAAAAAAATAACAACAAATTATAGAACAATAATAAATCTTTGTGCAGTTCCTTTAAAATTGATTATTTGGTTAATTTTCATTTAATTTAAGGCAGTACAAATATAATTTAATTATTAACTAGTGACTAACATTACATATCACATTCAGTTTAACAGCAATTTTTAAAATTAAAAAAAAATGAACAAAATCAAAATTGGTTTGATCTCTACGCTGATGATTGTGAAGAATGAATAGTTGATGGTGATTCAGGACTGAGACGTGTCGCTGAATTCCGATATCTTTGGTTTGAAAATGGGAAAACGTTTGGACGGTTCGATGCATTATCGCCTGGATATAAGCCGATCTCTTCTTCTGCAGTATCATAACGTAGATAAGTGTCAGTTTCTGGTATTGCACACATAGCTGGTGGATTATACGGTCGAGGTCCAGCATTTAAAATATACTCTTGTCCCTCACGACTCGAACAGAATGCAACTAAACGGAAACCTTCACCAACATGATTCGATAATTTATCGACAATATTGAAGAATGTTGGCCGTTGTATTGGTCTCCATTTCCAGCAGGCCGACATAACTTCATATAATAAATCAGAACATTCATTTGGACGCGTCAATGTGCCACGGCTACGAACAAAATTGAACACCTCCTCATTGGACATACCCTGATAAGGTTGTTCGGCTAATGTTGCCATCTCCCATAGAACAACACCATAACTCCACACATCCGAATCGGTCGAGAACACACCATCGGATAGACTCTCCGGTGCCATCCATCGTACCGGCAATAAACCGACCGTTTCTTTACGATAATAATCCGTCTCGTAGACGTCACGTGCCATACCGAAATCACCAATTTTCACGGTACGATCACCAGCTACCATACAATTGCGAGCGGCTAGATCGCGATGTATAAACTTCTTTGCCGATAAATATGCCATACCATCGGCAATTTCGGCGGCCATACGATAGATCTCGTTCGTTGTTAGATTCTGGGATGGTTCACGGCAACGTCGCAAATACGATTTCAAATCACCCCGTTCCATTAATTCCATCACAACCATTGGTATTGGGCCGCGCGACACAATTCCCAATAATTTCACAACATGATGGGCGGTATTGAACGATTTCATTACAGCACCTTCATTGAGGAATTCCATACGATCCGCCAAACTGGCGGCTTTAGTGATTGTTTTGATGGCACACGGGAGATTTCGTGATTTTATAACACCTTGATGGACCGTACCGAATGAGCCTTCGCCTAAAGCTTGCAAAATCTCAATATCGTTACGATCGATCTCCCATTCGTCTTCCTCATAAATTGGACCAGCATAATCTGGATTTATGCTCGTTATCAAATGGATATTATCAAGTAAATGCTTCTTTTTATACCAACGATAAGTGAATAAACTGATTATAATTGCGATTAATAAGAAGACGAAACAAATCGATAAATTTATCCAAATTTGACTGTTCTGAGTTGATAGAATTTCAAATTGTTTTTGTTGACTAAATTGACCGGGACCGGCTAGTGATGCCGCTTGAACACGTACCGAATATTTGCCGGGTACTAGATGACGTATTGTATAAATATGATTGTACTCCTCGTACTGTTGTTGTGTTATACATTCACTAATCGGTTTCGAATATTCCAGATCGTTACGTCTATGTTCGATTTGATATGAGACAATGTAAGAGTTCGGATCGTGCGGTTTTGTCCATTTTATTAATGCATCGTGTCCGTCAATTTGCACGGAAATCTCACGCACATCATCAGCCCTATTATTGACCATTGTACGTTCTGTTGCCATCTCAACTGCACTACACTGATCACGTTCGCCTTCTTTAATATTACACGCTTGAATGAAGAATATATACAACGAATAATGTTTGAGGCCTTTAACTAAATATCTTGTTGCTGTTGTATCATCCACTTTGATTTCACGATATGTTTGATTGTACTGTTGTAGCGATTGTTTGGCAATTGTTGTATGTTCGATGAAATTTAATTGTTCATTTGCTATCGTAACAACTTCATTGAAATCATTCGTATTGCCATCGCCTATATGATAAAGGAAACTCGAACAGGAATCTTTAGTATTGTTGAATTGGCACAGACTCATTAGATCCTTTTGGAAAATGGCAACCTCCTGTTTTTCACACGTACAATTCGTGTCGGTCTTATTATTGACGATCTCATCATCGAAATCGATCGTTTCTGGTATACGACTCAAACCGGGCACATGCGGATATTGGCAATAGTTGCGTTGTTGTAATGTGGGGAAATAATCAGGCTCCAAAAACACTGTCAGTATATAGTGCGATAAGATGCCGTTGATATAAGCCGGTGGTTTCCAACTCAATTCAATTGATGTGTCGTCTTTGGCGTGCGCCTCGAAATTAATCAGTGGTCCCGGATCGTCGGATCGTGTTATAAAGTAATCAATCGGTGTTTGTAGATCTTTGAAATGTGTACTGTAGCTTTTTATGTAATAACCGTAACGTGTGAACGGTTTTAAATTGATTAATTGTATTGTATTATTACTAACGAACACACTGTACCATCCGTTTGTTTCACAAACCGATTCGACTATAGTTATATTGATTTTAGCTTCAATATAATAAACGGTATAACCGATTATTGTTTCATTACCGCTAACTTCAAAACCGTCCCAGATTAAAGTAACATTAAACGGATTATTTTCGATAATTTCCACATTTAAATTTTTAACATTACACGCCGATTTCTCACCATTCGAATACTTGAAAATATCCAAATCGGTCTTGTTACGCAACCCAGTCATATTTACTAATTTCTCGATTTCATTCAAACACAATTGCGGATTATTGTGGAACGCCACCTGTCCATTCATAATTTGAAATGTGAAATTCCCATCGAAATCCCATAATTTTTGTAAATTCTGATTTTGATAGATGAACATCGAATAGGCACGATTCTCTAATTCTTCACCGCGTATGATTTTCAAACGACGAAAAAAATTCAATGATTTGATCGTATTCGAACGGCCAATCTTCAAATAGCCACGTATCTCCGTGATCCGTCCTAATTGCATTTCTAATGTCTCCATTGGTACAGGATCGGTTAATTGTATTGCCAATGAACCGTTTATGTATGTACAAAGTTTCATGTCCTCTAACGATGTGTATGTGTCCAATTGACCACCGTGACAGTAAATTATACATTTATCGCCACAATAACGACACCGGCCCTCAACTGAACGATCTTCTGTATAATCAATCGGACATGTTTGTATACAAGAATCTCTGAATGTCCACCATGTTTTGTTGGACAATTGGGAACATTCGGTTTTCGTTAAACAACGTTTTGCGTCCTCGTGCTTATACCTGGAAAATTACAATTTAATTGTCAACACGACTCTCATCAACAGCAAGGAAAATGTGCATGCTTTCAAAATGAAATGACAATATTTGTATTAAACTTTAATCTTGAAACCAATCATTAGTATTCGGGAGACGCTTAATTACCACTCGATCTCTAACTCTATTTACGTGACAACTATTTAAAGAAGCCAACGAAATTACAACTTTACTTTGAAGAGTATCAAACGATTCGAATAAATCGCCCAAACGAGTTGCGAACCCACAACTGTCGCTCTCTTCACAATCAACTTCCAAGAAAACAAATAAAAGAGATTTATTGTAAAAAATTTCCAACATTTCTAAACACACGGAGGCATTAATCGTTTCCAACAAATCGAGACAAATACGTGTCACAGCCGACTGGCATCTAGGGGACGTAATTAAAAAAGACCAGCAAATGTAACAGTTAATTTAAGGTAAGTGGAGTGCTAATTACAAACGAACAAAACAAGAAAATAGATAGATATAAACGTTAAAGGGTAAAGGTGAATGAATCTCACGAAAAGTAGAAAATATGCGACAGTGCAATTATAATAAAACAAACTGTAAAGTGGCTAATATCGCGGGAATAATTAAACAGCGGCGGCGTGTGATCTAAGCACCCGGAAAGCTTTAAATAATGAGATTCTATATGGAATGCTTTTATTATCTGAAGCGCTTAGATGGCGTGCCTGCACTGTATGTGTATCGATCTTGACCATAACCGACGAATATTTCAATAAAAAAAAAGAATACGAAATTGTGTAATTTTCAAGAAATTAAGTTGTACATTCACGTATTTCCTGTATTTATAAAGGAAACAGAAACAAGGTGTCTCGATTGGTTGAGTAAATACGTTTTGAAATGGAGCCCACTGTATACAAACAATTTTAAAATACAAAGATAACAGAAAAAAAACGAATAAGGGGAGAATTGTACGCTATTATTTTTTTTACGGCAAATACTCACATCCCCAGAGGACATTGTTTCACGCAACGTCCATGATCTTCCCAATTTTTGCAGGCACCACAATGATTCGGTGACATCTTTTTCGTACATCCAATACATTCCGGATGGCAATTATCCGTGTCTGTCTTTTGGCAACGGTAACGGTTCCAACAATGACCTGTACAATTAATTTTGGGCGTTAACTTGTTGATTAACAATTTTAATTGAGTGTATTGTTTTGTTTAATTTCTACATGGGGTTCTGTTATTTGGGTCAATCTGGAGCCAGTTCTATATTTGGACATTGTATCAAGACTGTAATTTCGTTGTTTGGTGGAGAATTTCCAGTCTATAATCATGGTACTAAGTAAGTGTAGGTCTAACACCTAAATTATATTTTTCAAACAAGTTTTGATTAATTGATCTATACCGTTTTATGGAAGGATAAAAATCAATTCTGGGGAACTTAAAAAAGTTCCGCACTATTTTCCAAGCTTTCCGCTAAATAACTTTATTACTCTCTGTCTCTGAAGGAAGACCAGTTGGGTGCCATTTTTTCATCGAATAATTGTCACTTACCATTGCATTCCTCATTACAACTCGGACACACATCCGGATTCGTATTAAAATAGCTAACTTTGGTTGCTCCAATTTTCTTCCAATCTATCGTGGTGAAATAACATAATTTATCACAATAATCCACTTTGACACCGCCACGACCAATATGTATCAAATTATAAAGGCCAATCTGGAAAATTTAGAAACCAAAACAGATGTTTTTATTGTATTCGGTAGACAGATCGAAAAATTATTCAACATAGAATGAAGGATTCAACAATCATAATATTAGGCCATTGACATTTGTCCGTTATTAGTCTTTTTTAGGGTAAATAAACACTGTCTATCAATTTTATCTATTAGCAAATATTATAGAGATATCTAAACAATCATGGCACAAATATTAAACTATTTTTGGATATCAGAAAATCAGTTCATGGCATTACTTAATTAATTAAAGAGATTTGTTGGGTTTTCGTGTACAATTCATATCAAGAAAGCACGATATTTTCACAAATTTATGGAACACTTTGGCTGGTAAATATCGGTCAAGATCAGGCCAGGCGATAGCTTCTCTCGGCTACACTACGAGAAGGAGGATTGTGCAAAAAATTTTCTTGAAAATTTTGTTCCCTTCAAAGTAACCCCTCAGCTAAAATACAACTGTATCAGTGCTTTTTGCACTCCTCGAAGCACCTTTTGGTGCGGCGTCGAGCTCGGTTTTTATCTTTCCTGCAAGAACTCACGAGGCACAACGTCATCGTGTCGTAGTGCATCGACTGAACTTAGCACTTTTTTTCATGTTTTGTCAACAGTTGTGGCCCTTTTGAGCATATCTGGATTGTCGTTGACGTCATTCAACAGGTCCTCCGTTTAACAATCTCAGAGCAAATTTCGCTGCCACACGTTTCGTGCCCTAGGCATGAGCCGATTACTCAGAAACTTCTTAGCGATTCGACTGTTCTCCCTAACGATCTTCTTCACTGCTTCATTGATTTCATCAGTTGTCGATGCGTTGAGGCGTTCAAAGCGGACATCTTCATTATCATCTTCTCGGCCTCCTGTGAACAGCTTGTAGCAGTTGGAAAGATTTTTTTGCTCAAATACCACAGTCAACATTCTAAATACCGAGCATATCAACAGACGTCTAATCTTTATATCTGACTGTATAATATTTGAATATTAAATGAAAAATCAACATGTTAAAAACACGATTTTTGACCGGTACCAATTCAATTCTAACAATGTGTTTATTTGAATGAAAATTCATAAATTACGATACGTACATATGAATGGGTTAATTACAAATTCTAATTCACAACAACACGCAGATGTTTGTAATGTGTGTGTCTTGAAAATTTATTATGCCTGAAAGGAATATTTTTGTTAATAAAATTGCCACAAACAATCCGATTATATTTGGAACTTCATATTGTTTTTAGTCGAATCAATAAATATTTTTGTCGAAATTATTAATTTCTAGTTAGAGTAGTAATTAAGTAGAGCATCAAGCGCTAATCCCCAATTGTACAGAAAAAGCTTGCTGCTCTGCTCTATTAAAATTGTAATCGACCAACAGTCGCCGCTCTAAATATTCGATCCTTTGACAAATAAAACCACAAAATTTATGATTCTAATAAAAAACGAATTAAAGCTTCAACTTGTGTTGGTTCCGCTTGTAATAGATTAATTTATTACATCCCTAGTAATGAAGACTGGGCGGATGTAGAAAATTGTATGATTGTTGAAATTCAAGCTTTCACCTATCGGCATTCGATCTGGTAACCATAATTCTATTGTAGGTTTTTTTTTGTGGTGCCTGATGGCAAAACAACCCCCTATAGGGACCGGAAAACGAATCGCTTTTTCCTTAGAGAGGTATGCGTTGACGATCGATCAAACAACTGATAACAATGAAGAGGTTGTTTTTTTCCTCGGTCACGAATTGTTGAAATTTTAACGAAATTCTTATTTTACATGTTTAGAATAAAAAAAACCGTTTGTCAGGACGGCAAAAACAGTACAAATGCAAGGTCGTTTTTCGGGTATTGTCGAGCTTAGAGGACACTCGGGATTTGTTGTTACAATACAGCCTCAAGTTACGAGAGCGTTCGGGGAATGCTAAAATGATGACTTTATGCCTACAGGCCGTTCTGTACAAGCTACACTTCAAGCTGTTAGAAGGCGGATAATTTATTCACCATCTTTATATAAGACAAAAATGTACCGGTTTTCAACAATTCAGCGATGAAATATTGCGCCCACATGCCGAAAGAATTCAGTGCATATTTTCTTTCAAGGAAAATCGTTGGAAAATGTAATTTCGTCGAATTGTACGTTGGGGAGATTTGTACATTAAAGTCTATTTAATTTCATCTGTATATTTTCATTGGTCATTTTCCTTCAATTCATAAAATGTGGGTATGCAGAGAATCATGATCATCATCTATCAGTGTCGAATTTCCGATTAAACGTAATTGCGACAACATTTCACGACTTGCTCAATATTCATCCGTGGAGAAGGTACAAAAGCAGGCGACAAAGACTCTCCCGATCTCCACTAATTAGTGAGTATCTCTATGGGCGAGATGATGTTCTCTGACCAAAAGGAAACGTCTTTGTTCTCAGTAAAATGGGTTATAATTGAGTTGAGGTGCGTTGGCGCAAGCCCTTCAGCAATTTTTTCTTGCCAAGGAAGTCTTTAGGGGGAGATCTTTTACGATAGGATCGATACAGAATTTGGTCTACTATAATATTTAGAAATTGCGATTCAGTAGAGAATTCTGTGGAGTCCAATCCTGTACCATTTGAACTTGAAAATAGTAATAAATTTCAAAAACTTTATACGCATATTTTGTTTGGCCGATCGAATATGATCAAAGCTACTTGTCGATGGGAAAATCGCAATAAATTTGCGGAATCAAAGGCTCTCTAATAAATAGACTTTTCTAATAACAAGAAATCATATATTTGCTTTTATTGAATGTTTTTTCATAAAAAGACAGCCAACATATTCTACCTATAATGTTGTTGCTTGTTAAAGCATTAATTATATAGACCATTTTTCAATGTTTTTATTGAATTCTGATTTACGACCGTACTAATTACGAGTTAATAATTATATTTTATCACCTAATCATCGTTTGTAACGCTACATTTTTATTGATGTTTATGTATAATTTATTCCATTTATTTGTTCTTTTTTGTTGGTAGTCATTAGTCGATTGTTAAAACAGAGATTTTTTATCGTTTAATTTCAACAATTCGGTTAAAAACGTTCCGGTTAGTTGACTAGTTTTTCCGTCATCATTATTAGTTCTTCATTTTTTCTATTCTATTTTGTTTGTTATGTTTATTTGTAAATTTCTTAGTTTTTTTATAGTGAAAAAAACATTTTTTAAACAATTAACAGCAAAAACAATGTTATCAACAAAACAATGTTATAGGCAAATAAAAATTATCTTGGTTGGACTAACTAAACGGCAGTATTATAAAGTTTTATCATTTCGAAGGAATTGCAAAAAGGTCAGGCTTTTGCCACGCTCAAACGTTGGGAACGTAAATAAATAAGCGTAAATACTATACATATTGCAACAATATTTTCTTTTAAAATCTAGATTTGATTTCAAGGCTCACTTTATTGATTCCGGATTTTCTCCATTTTCATCTACTTTCCCGAAATGATTTCTTAATAATGGAAATACGCTCTAGAATTACTTGAACGTAGCAGCCATATCTGGCGTTCTAGTCTTTGTGCAAAACAAATTGTTTTTCATGATGCGAAGTTATTAAATTCAAAGATAAACTCTATAAAAAAAGGTCAATATTTTCTGATAACATTATTTTTTATTCTACAAAAAGTCGACAACAAATAGGAAACTGTTATCAGTGGTAGACACCATCAAATAGGATCAATTTTTTCCGCCAACTGGGGAATAATAAAAAAGAACGTCTGTTAATCTTTCAAAGATATCAGGGGGAGAGAAGTGGACGGCAACAGAATCCACAACATCAATCAAAATGTGTTTATAGGAATTTTCACAAATTCCTATCGGAATCCGGTCGGATAGCTCTGCGCATTCAGAGTTAATCAAAAGCATACAAACAAGTTAAGTTCTTGTTGGTTCAGATAAGATGATTAAAGAAGGCATCTTTCATAACTTGGGATAATCGTTTACAATGTAGCAAAATGGCACGATTAAATTTTGTTCGGAGTCAAATTTTCCAGGCGATTAAATCCGTATTTCTTGTCAAATACAAACGTATATACAACGTACGGGAACCACTTTTCCGGCTCAACTAACTATAGATATTTTTGTATTTTGTACTGCATCTGGCCACACCTGTTGGTCGTACTCTCTCGGTTATTATTCTCTAGATACGTCTAAAAATAAAAATTTCTCTCATTTATCACATACTTTAACGGTCACTGTACATTTATTTCTGTAAAGAATAACAACAATGCAAAAATGTACCGATTGCAATTATTCTGCACAGAAACAAGATGAAAAAGGCGAGGACTGATCATTTACTGTAATTAAAATTCTTATAAATATTTGTCAAAATTAATTAACGTTCAATTTCTAAGAATTCCAAACCAAATAGGTGTCAAAGTTTGTCAGTTATGTTAATTAAATCTATCGTTTGCACGGCAAAAATCGACCAGTTATCAAAATAATGAAAGGTGCAAATTTTTCCGCTACGAATAAATTGGGGCTGCGAAATGCGAGTTGTAGCAATTGTAGCGGAGCAAAATTTACAATTCATTATTATGGCAATTCGTAGTTTCCAGCCAAATTGCCATGACGGCAAAGGTGATCGTTAAACATTCAAAACAATAGAACCATGTGTGGAAACTAATTATTTAAATTAGATAGAATGAATTTTTCACGATAACGACTGTAGTTTTCCCTAATGGCAATGATAAGACATAAAATACTATTTACATTTGTAAACATGAATTTTTGAGGTCATTTCAATTAATGTGAATTTCTCCAGAGACTCCTTCTAATTTGATTGAACACCGTTTAAAGTGATAAAATTGCTAACACAAAGTCAAGAAGTCGTCTACTGCATGCTTAGGTCGTATACTGCTGTGCACTGCTAAAACGAAATTCAGAATGAACTCTAAAAAATAACCCCTTGGATTTCTGGTACCTATATGGGAAAGAGCAAATCAGAGATAAAGCCGCTAGAAGGCAAAGAACTATTAAATGGACTACAAATCATGATTCTACGTACTGACCACACGAAATATAAATAGAATAAATCTCACGATTGCGTCAAAGTAGCAAAACAAGAAGTGGAATTCTATCAAGTGTCTGGGGCTCTAATAAATCAAGGAAACAACTGCAGAGGAAAAACAGGAAGCAAAAATAATACGAAATAGTACAGCCTACACTGCCATGAAAGCGCCCTAAGATTGGGAGAGCTTTCAAAGGAATTTTTCCACTAATCTACACCCAGGATACCAAGTGCAGGTTGACGAGATGCAGTCAGAGATAACGATACACTTAGAGTTGCGTTTTGAATACACGTCTAAAGTTCCGGCAAGATTAAGCAATCATCATCGAAAAAATGGATTTGGCAATTAACCAAAACAATCTTAATATTAATAATAATATAAAAGAAATGCAACATTTTGCGTATCTACGGCTAGGAAAATTCTATAAATTTCTGTGTGTATTGGTGATAAATAAAATAAAATATAATTACGCGGATATTGCACAATTATTCCTTTATGTGGCGCTTTTATTATCCGTATCATGAAACGGTTACATAGTTTACCAAATTGTCAAATAAACAATTGAAAATCGAATAAATATTAAAAATTCAAGGTGAAATGAAATGGAAAATTTGGCGTTTATATTAAAATCTATTTTTAACATCGAATAATGTAGGTGGTGTTTTGAGGAAAAAAAATAGAGAATAAAATCTAATTCAGATTTTTATAAATACCGATTACGATACAAAGACGGTGGATTATTTCTTTTTGAAGTCATTAATTTTGTACTTTAAACGGGGGGACATTTTCTTAGACATTTCCTTATGAATGCTTTTTAAAAGAAATAAAAAATTAGCAAACTGGCCCGACAATTATTTTTAAAAAACGTTTCAACAACTTTTAATTGTTGCTTTTCGGGCATTTGCAGCAAATCCTTGATCGTTGAACTTATTTGCTAGACTATATTTGGAATTTAAAAAAAAAACTGGATAATTGCGCTGAAATGGTATTTTTTCAACTCAAGGTTGTCTATGCATTTACGTGTTCGTTTAGTTGTTTGTTTTTTTTTTCAATTAAACTATTGTTTCTTATCAGTGCATTTTCAATTATCAATTTTTATTGTATTTGACCGTACGTGAATTTGTTTCGTAATACGAATTTTACGAGTTTTTTTTTTTGATTTAGCTACAAACATAATAAAATGTTAACGACTTACTAACCGCAAAAACAATAATAAAACTACAGAAAAAAAACAATACATTCTTGTTGTTGTTGTTATTATTGCGATTGTTGTTGACAATTGTTTCGTACAATCAAAATAGATTTGGCCAGTTGAACAGCCTTGGATTACTATACAAATAATTGCTGTAATATTTACAATAATAGTACACGATGATTTATCTTAATTTAGATTTGCCCGGAAAACTTATTATATTTTGGTGGATTCTGACAGTGACAAAAATTAAATTGTCAGCTTGTATAAATTTTATTTCATACTAGGATGGACGCATTTGTCAACTCGTAGTGATTGTACAAGTAAATTTCATGTTTTAATTCAATAAAATGCGACAGCATTTAAAGTAAATATTTGGGATTATGTGAACCGCTATGATATTTATTGTTTAATTGGAGGCAGCAGGAACATATTAACCGCTATTTAAAGAAACTGCGAGACGAGCTTTAAAGCTATTTCAACTCGAAACACGTGCTTCTTGTACCGCGTCCACCTGTTTTTTTACTTTAACATAGGTACTTTTGTAAAGCTTGCTAATTCTAAAGGGTCAGTTTCCAAGCCGGAAATCCCGATTGACGACATGCTTAACACCTTTTTTTATCGTTGAGATGTCACTGGAAAAGTTTTCGAAAATTCGCACAATATAAAAACTAATGTAAATCTGATAGAATCACCAGAACATTTTGGAATTAAAAGAGCAACCTTCCTACACCTCTCAACCCTATGTATAAAAGGAAACGCGCGGAGGAGAAGAGTAATGAGTGAATAAAGTAAATCTCCAGAAGGCGCTCCCAGATACAACAATTTCAAGACAGCCTCATTAGACGGTCGACCAAATCAAGTCTCCAGAAGATCCTGATCTGTTAGAAGATAGTCAGAAATTGACATCATCCGTGGTTGAGAACTTTCCACGCTAAAATTAAGTGTCCTGCTAGCAGCGGAATACAACATTATAATTATAAACAATCATTGAGGATGGGGAGTGTAATTTTGCAGAGCCTAGTTTAGACATAGAAAAAGCTTCAACACCGGTCAACAAAGTTCTGACTTGAAGAAAAGTACGATGTCGTCTCTTCTATCCGCAAAAACGTTCTCCTGTGAGCTAGAAGTCTCTTATACATATGCGTACGCCTTAAAACAGGCTTTCTCACTGCAGTGTTACTCCACAAGTCGCCTCCGATTTTTGTACAACTTTCTGATGTGTATCCAAACAGCCTGAATTATGTGATCTTACACGCGTGCACCACATTTGCTATTTTTTCAAACGCTTCATATATTCAGTCTTTTTCGACAAAAACACAACCACATATGGCGGCTCGCCTTCGCAGCGTTTCACGATTCGAAATGCATGCAATAAGAAGCTCTCACGCAATATATCTAAGTTTGATCAAGCTTTTCAATAAGTTAAAGTCATAAACTTTTCGGAAATAATCTGATATGAGATGCAGACGATAATCGGTCGCTGTTGCTAAGATATTGTAGCGTTAGACGACTTCCTGTGTATTCCTAGCTTAACAGAAACGTATCTTTATATGGCCGTATATAAAGCTAACGTGTGTAATTTCGCAACTCTCCCCATATCTATGTGCGACAAAATGAAAACCCTATTTCGTCAGAGATATATAGAATAACACTCTGTTTACTATGAGAAACTAAATCTGGATAGTAAATTTCTAACTTGAATTCCAACCAAAATAACGATAGTCTGAAATTTGGAGATTTATTAAATGATATTCATCAAATCTGGTAGGCAATATTCAGATAAAGTGTATTGAATTTTGTTCAGCTATTATTAGATAAGATAAAGCTTGAATACGATGAAGTCTTAGCGTTCGGTACGAATAGCAACTTTGTATTAAAATTTTGAAATGTAGACTGATAAGCTGATACATTTTATTCCGAGACAAATAACAATGACTTGCATTTTTTCTTAGAAATAAGAAAAAAAATCAACAAGTAAACCAACAACTCGTCAATAGCAATGATTGTCTCAAGGAGAAATAGCAACATGTACCTCTAAGAATCCTGTATGGATTTGTCTGTCGAAACAAAGTAAATTTTGCACAGCAATAAAAACGAAACGTTGACAGAAATCAAATAATTTCCCTTCGATACTTTCCCTATAAGGATGAAATAGCATTTTTTCTGCTGAGTTAGTTCGTATTTACTTCGAAAAATTGAAGAAACCTTTAAAGAGGATTGGTCTTTCATATGGATATCAACAAAATGAAATGGAATGGAAAGAAAAACAACATAACTAATCAACAATAGAACCAGTTCAACAACCTTTAGACGTTTCCAAATTCTAAACAATCCGAATCAGATTTATTGAAAGTTTCGACTGTAATAAAATAGGGAAAAAAAACAATAGATATTTGAATATTTATCGATCTTTTCGAATT
Source organism: Epicauta chinensis (assembly GCA_021725515.1). Taxonomy (NCBI): domain Eukaryota; kingdom Metazoa; phylum Arthropoda; class Insecta; order Coleoptera; family Meloidae; genus Epicauta; species Epicauta chinensis. The sequence continues at coordinate 126,241 of JAEDXX010000119.1, forward strand.
TTAATTATGCGTTAACCGAATTTACAACCATTGAGAAGAGTATCATCGTTTTGGAAGGAACGAAAAAAGTACAGGGATCTTGTTAGACACGACACGGATCAATACTTTCAAACCGGCAAGAAGTCGTCTCTATCCGGATGAAAGCTTTGTTTTGCGCTTGAAAAAAAGCGCATTTACTAACAATTCAGTTTACAAATTTATTGTTAAACATTTACACGGATCAATATTGTTGTTGTATTTAATTGTAACTGGTGTTAAATTCCCCGCCATCAATTATACGTATCGCATAAATTGGATTTCTACACGTGGAAACTTTGCACAAATGAGCTCGTTGGGTATGTCGATTTTCAATTATTATTGTTCACCTGAAGCCGCTTCCATTCATTTATTGATTGACGTTTGGCAGTTAGTTTATACAAAATTTCACTTTATAATTCTATTGTTCGACATTTCTTTGGTGACATTTTTTTGTGGTTTGACGTTTCGTTTTACAACTTGTTTTCTGATTAAATACAAAACGATATACCTCCAATATCCCACAGAATAGATTTTTGGGTAGATTCGGACATAAAACCCTCCATCACTCAACGAATTTTGTTCTGTTGATCGATCCGTTTTTTGTTCATTTTCCGACAAAATTCCGTTGAAATCGCCAGTCCCTAATCGAGTAAAATGCAATAAAAACCGACTCCACTCGAATCCATTAGTTAATACAACACTAAAGTTTTATTCAACGTGAAATACTAGCGTTTTAGGAATTCCATCGGAACCGATTATCGCATATCTACTTGTTGCTATAAAATCGGATCGCTGTTAATGTTTCAGTTCAAAAGCATGCTAAGATTCTTACTAAATTGGATTATAACCGTGCGTTTTCAGTAGAGCATCGGAAAGTTTCAGGTACACGTGCGACCAATAATAATTGCAATACTTTACAGTAGCTGAAAGATTCCGAATTCTCGGTTGGATAATTCCGTAACACCTGCGTTACGTGAATGTAACTTAATATACAATGTATCACGTTGCCCGTTCATTAGCATCAGCATTAATAAACGTATCAAACACAAATTCTGTTGACCTCCACACAAACTAGACCTGACGTCTATTCGACAAGTCAATTCTTCCCTTATACGTCTCCTGATATTTGTTGTGACACACGAATTACATTACACGGTAATATAGAACTGAAATATTTCTGGAAAGTTACGTCAACTTTGTTGTAAATATTGCAAAATCCGCTAGCGTCTAACTGAAACGGAAAGATGACGTTTTACAAACGTTCGTGTAGTGATCAAATTTTGTTCTTCTATGATTTCTTTATTGCACATTCATAAATACGAAATGAGGGTCGTATTGTGCTCACCGTTCAACAATACTTATTACCCCTTATTGTGTCAGCATTTACATTTGTAAAATGGTAGCACAGAGACCCTTGAACCCGAAATAGGTCGAAAGTTACTTGTTAATAAAAAAGGGGTGGCATAAATTCGGTTGGTGGTGGCGAAATTAACAGGAAATCGATCCGAACATTTGATGCCAGATAATACTCAAATTTCGCCTCTTTCAGTTAAATTTGATTTACAGAAACTTCAATTTTTCTGAATCATTCTATTTTCTTTGGAGTAACGTTTAAATCTATAGAAAGGCAGTTTATCAAACCAGGTGATATGAGAGTTTTACGAAAACAAAAGTTTTCTGTTACAACTCATTAAACTCGTTACATCCATAATTCAGCGTGCGTTTTGTGGATTTAGGACCGATTCTACAATCGTTTTATTCCGCCCGCAGAAATGCTCTTACTCTAAAATTGTGGAATCAGTCCCAAGAAAAGTAACAAAGTAATCCTGATTTCGATCTAACTTTTATCGCAGCTGTAAAACTACTCTTATACCTCGTGTCTTTTCCGATATTCCATTTGATTTTATAAGTTTCATCTCTAAGTGCACGTTTCAAAGCCATACTTATCCGCTGTGCGGCTTTCAGTAAGAAAAGACGATATAAGACTTAAAACTGAAAGTTGATCGTTAAATACCTAGTTTGTGTAAACTACAAATAGGCTCTGATACCACACAGAACTGGTCTATGTCTGTCCATTTTTAATGAGTTACATCTGTCCTTATAAACGACAAAACTGTAAACGCGAAACAGGTGAGCAGTCTTGTTTCAGCACACTGTTACATTTTACCTTAAATGTACAACTTTTGACTAATTACCACTGAAAATTACACCAGCAGTGTTTAGTGCTAGGGGCGGATGTTGTCAGCCAGCAGGTGACCAACTCTACTCCACATTCTATTGGGTATTTTTTGAAAACATACAAAACTTGTAGAACAGTCAACAACTTAAAAATAAATGATAACAAACCGTAATGACAACTGAAATAATTTTAAAGTCGTTAGAAAAACAAAAAAAAAAAAGATGTTGCCAATTTATAATCCGCTTTTAACGAGCATATTTTAGAGTCTGTAGAATAGAAATGTTTGTTTTTAGATAATTAACGGCAACATTAACGATTCAAAAGATAGGTCAGTATTGGATAGATGCCTCAATGATTTATATAGAACATACTAATGTAATGTTGGATTTTATTAGATTATGTTGTCCAAGATTTGTTAAAATAGACACCAAAGCCAACGAATTGGATCCGAAAAATTTGATGGCTGTCTAAATAAAGAAGCTTGTTAAAGTGACAATATAACAAACAGAATGTAAAGCAACTGGAAATTAGGCTTTCAGTCGTCCCTTGTCTTTGCTAAATGTTGTACAGAAACTTCCGCGATTATACAGTTTATTACAAATTTCTCTCATCTTGAATAAAATGAAAATTTCCAATTCATGATTGCATTAATTACGATTTTAATTAACCAGAGATTCACAGTAACGAAGCACCGTCTATTCATTATTAGTCATCTTAATTGGTCTTGTTTCAAATTAATGCCTTTGAATTTTAATAAAGTCTCCACACCAACTTCTTTACAACAAGTGTAAAATATAAATTCTAACAACTGTAATAATCGACTGAAACACGTCCACTTAGATACCAGTTGTGGGGATTAAATTGAGCGAGAGATTTTTTGCGTTATGTTGTTTCTTCGACAACTTCCGGACCAATTTTATTTAAGTAGCACATGATATCATTATTAAACAACGTGTGCAATATTTTTTTGGCAATTTGTAAGAGTTTACTTTTCTTTACGTCGTCTCGTTCGGATAGAGCGCGTGTCTCAGTTGCCTCACCCCGAAATTCGACTCCGTTCAATAATGTAGAGTCGATGTTTACATTCCACGTAAGAGTGTACGCTTTTATGCAAAATATTGACGAAATCGTCGACAAGTGCGATGAATAAGCCACAAAAGCCACTAATTATGATTGAAATTGATCCTGAAATTCAGGTTGGACGTCGCTTTGTCCTCTTTTGGAGGTGACATTTTTCTAGCTACTTTGTAATTTTCCAGGGAGAGGCTGGAACGCCAACAGAGCTAGGGCCTGGAGTCGTTACTTTCCAAATTGTTTATCCGCTAAAAGCTCCTGCCACAAAATGCGGGAGCTATGCAAGATTGCTACAACAATGCTGACTACAAGAATCGACATTTACGGGTAATTTTCAGCTGTTACCGACGAACCGGATTGAAAGTTTCCTGTAATTAGAAAAGCCGATGGCCTTCGCGGCCGTACTGTTGTGTCTCAACAATTATCTATAAATTACAAAGATTAAGAATCTTATCAATTATTTAACTGTACAAGTCGCCAATTATGGAATTCCTTGTAAATATCACATTTGTAATTTATTAAAATTGAACCGTTTTTATTTCGAAAAAGAACAAATATTGAATCGATAAAAACAACGAAGTTTAATTAAAAATAGAATTAGAATTCTATTTCAAGTTAGCGAGCTATTTTTTCGTGTATTTTTTTTTCTGTTTGTTGTCGTCTATGTAATGGAGTATATTTTCGTCCGTTTTGCATTAAAGAATTCCAAATTTCATTTAGCACATGTTCCGCATACAAAACTTCTATTAATACCAACGAGTTTACGAATTTTTTTCGCCGCGACCTACTACAAAAGAAATTGCTTCGCATCAAAATTCTGTAACGCTTTGGGACGCTGAAAATTAATAGTTTTCAATCGAATCATATCGAAACTATCAGGTAATGTCCAAGAGATTTTACTTACTCTGCACGCGTACCAATTTCATTTGATACTAAATGAAATTTTCCGTCATCAAAGAACTTTGAAGCCATTCGTAAAGTCGTTAATTTTCAACAATACAAATAGTTAATTTATCACTATACTTCGGGAATGGTAAACAACGAATTTCAACAAGATTCCATCAATTATATTCGAAATAGACAACTTGTTGAGTTCTTTCCAAAGTATGCCAAACGCCAGAAAAATCCTTTTATAAGAAGCATGTGCGTATCCAAGTCAATGGCCTGCATTTGAAACAATTACGTTAAAGTATGGAAAATAGGAATTATCAACGTGCAATTGCCGTGTTTTTAATTTCCTACTACTCCAATATATCGAATAATTAAGCGTAAAGTCGGACATACGGTCAGGTCGGGTCGTTGATTTGTCGTAAAAACTTTTATGTTTTTATTATTATTGGTGTGCGGTTAAAATTGCGTATTTTATATGTATGCGAAAATTTATTACACCATTGACGGTCTACGTATAAATAACAGCATAGAATTTTCTTGTCAAATCTAATTCCCATCAAAACATACTTTACGGAACTTCTACATTAAGCTTAAAGCTGGGGATTTTTTTGCTGATCGTAAAGCGTGCCAAATTCACTTTTTTGTTTACCAGCTTTCTGTTTTTAACGATCGCTTCAATTGATTCAATTTCCGTCTATTGTCGAGCTTATATTGTCGAAATTTTTAGACCAGTGCTTCGCAAACCATCTTTTGGTTGCAATTTCCCAATATTTTGAGCAACACTGTTCTAGAAAACTTAACAATTTTCTGCCGCGACAATCTGACCAACTTGCCTCGCCCTTTCCGGCTGCTCTGGTCACGGCGATTCCGGTTCACTATATTTGTAATTAGACAAGTTTTTCGTGCTAATAACCGTTGGGTGGACGGAAACGTGACTTTATAGGCAATACGAGTAACGTTATTCCCAATTAATTCCAGCAAATCTAAATTATAGTTATTTAATTAGCTATAAACCGTTTCCAATGTCCTTATTTTTTTATTTACCAATAATTTGGAAGGCAACGGAAGTGTGGGTTTACAACCTTTTATTTATAAAGGTATGTTTTCCCCTTTATTATGCGATATTAAATCTTTCGAGCAGCAGGCATTCTAAATATAGTTCATACAATTTCATTTTACTGCATAAAAACAAAGAGGATTACTATAAAAGTGTATTTCAATTAAAAATTTAAGAAAATCAAATAGCTTACTCACTTACATCATTAATCTTCCGCACGGCTGCTATTTCTGGAGCTAATTTGTTAGTGACAACGTCTTATGTATAAATTAGTAATTTAATTAATTATTTAATTGAAAAAAAACCGGAAGTTTTAAAGATTAGTTTCAATCATGAATAAAGCAGATGAAAATTGATGAACGGGATTCTGTGTCAAAATAACGTACATTTCCGCAAATTAGGATTTATTTGAAACAAATCAATGCCAACAGAAAATTGCAAACAATCAAGCTAACGGAAGTAAATACAGTAACGCCCGATAGACGAGGATAAAGGTGGAATAATTTTAGTAATCGATACCCATCCAATCTTCTTTCGTGTATCAGAAACTTATTTAATCTACATTATTAAAATACTGTCGCGATCGATCGAACCGACTCGCTACACTCTACAAGGATGCTTTTATATAGTTTGAAGTGGATAGATTATCAAGTGCATAACTATTTATTCAGATTCTCAAGAGGATGTGTGTAATATCGCACCAAGATAATACCGCTTTTGATCGTTCTTATCATTCTTCTTATCCCGCTATAATTTGTTTGTCAGTAACATAGTAGTTGTCTGAAATCTGAAACAATTCTTCACTGATTGTTTCGTGATATTTAAAATCGATCACTGTAGTGAAGTGAATGATGATTTCTATGATAATTATGATATTTTCGCTGTATTATTACGTTAAACTTGGACAAAGTCACCTAACAATAACACAATAATTGTGACGTTCGTTTGATAATTGACTCAAGTGTAGACGAAAAAAAACAACAACACATCCTGGTCTTTTCTAGTAATTTCTGATTAATGTTATAAATTAGGATTAAACGTTTCCCATAATAAATATTGTATTTAAAGTAGCTACGCACAAGGCAATAAATCAAGGCATCGACAGCTCGTTTAGCAGGCACAGACAATTCCCAAAAATTCTTCAACTATTTCGCTCCGTATATTTTGTAATACTTTGTTTCCATTAATTAACACGACAGTCGTGTTATAACAAACTGGCGTGTTATATGCGACTTGCAGTTGATCAAAAGTTTGCATCACAACGTAACTGTAACTCTCGTAAAGCACGACATACCAGAAATTGGCGTGTTATGAGCAACTAGCAGTTGCGATGGCAACAGTTTTAGAGAAAATAAGGATTTTTAGGGCCGACTCATCTTAATTTGACACAAAATTTGCTGAAATTACATTGAGAAACAAAACTGAGGCGTATTTGATGCCGTTTTTTAAACAAACACCTAGCAGAGCTGTTTCATAGTTTTTGGACTTTTCCTAGTGAATTATTCACCAAAATTTATGCAAACTATAAAGATAATTTGGTAAAATGTGGAAGTTGTTTTATTCAAAAACTTCACTTAAAATGCAATTTTTGCCGGAAACTTTTAGGCGAATTTTATGCAAATATTTAAATAAGAGAAAGTTTTCATTGTTTGGCATATTAATTTCGGTAGTTCATTTAAAATTTATTCGCTAATCTTCAAAAAACCGTTGAACGCCTGAAATATCTTTTTTAATCTGGCGGAACAATTACTTTTGCAAATTAATTATTTTATGGCATCATTTTCCGTTTGCAATCAAAAGTTGACAAACAAACAGAAACCACCGATAATAAACGAAATAATATGAAGTCAAAACTTCTCACTCACAAATTAAAAAAGCTTAATTAAGTTTTGGATAGAATTAGGGAAACAATATTGATGGACGAGTCCGTGAGTATTTCGAGGGATCCCTTGTTTCACCCCTGAAGATTGAATTGTATTTCACCCAAATTGATGTTAATAATTTTTCAGGAAATTAACTTGATATTTAGAGCATTTCAGTTTCAGACAAATAAAAAACGTTGCATTTTCTTCGTCAACACAACTAGGTGATCATCAGTAAACGAAAGCGTGTTCTTTTCATATTCAAATCGTCTATCAGAAACGCAATTTTTCCATAATTCCTACATTGTTTGCAGATTTGATCAATATTGTCGCATTTGGAAATTCCTTGAAAAAGCTTCTTGTTGCGGAAAGAAGTCAGAAGCGTTTGTTCTTATTTTCATTTTACTCTATTTATAACTGTGTCGAATGTAAACAAATGTTTTAATGATTAGTAACGAATGCGCCTTATGAACCTAGCGACCGTGTTATATGAGGCGACCCCGGAAACCCCCCAACATTTGTCACACGTTACAACAAAGCCCTAAAATGGTGGAGGATTTGATTTATAGTTTTATATGAAATTAGTTTGATACGTCTGGCTGCTTCGCAAATTTTGTGTTTATTTCGACTATGCTTCATTTTATGCTAATTAATCTAAATTAATTCGTGTAAAATAGAAAAAAAATGATTTTTGTATACTTCTTCAAGATCCGGCATCGTCAACACCACCAAAGGCATAATCCTTCCACAATTTAACGCCACGAATCGATCTCAAATTTGGAAATTTACTTATACGGAATAAAATTAACATAGTAATGTAGTAGTTGTTTGAAATCTGATTGTTTCGTGATATTTAAAATCAATCACTGTAGTGAAGTGAACGATGATTTCTATGATAATTATGATCATTTCCGCTGGACAAATTGGAGTGTGGATTACGTCTTTTAAATCGATGATGCCATAACTGTCGAAAGCTCTGATTAGGCATAATCATCCAAAATTTATTATAAATGAATTTTAGAAATTGATTGATGATAAACGAGATGCTGAATTAGTTGATGTTCTAAAATTTCCCTTTTAAAATGGAAACTCCCCTCATCAAATATTCAACGGAAGTTAAACAATAGACAAAAATAATGTTTAAATTCAACAGTCTGCAAATAAATCAACAATATTAAATTATATTCTGCTTAATCATATCGTGATTACCATAAATATGTATTTTGAGATCGAGAATGCTAATTTGAATGGTCGACAAATGTAAACATCGATCAAAATAAGAAACCGCTTTAACACAACAAAACAATAAACAAAAAATAAATAAGCAAACGTTTTTTCAATAATGTCGAAAGCGATTAACGATCAATCAACAATCAAAAACATATTTTCGTTCACAAATTACCGATATTTTCCCATTACGGTTGCTTTCGATTATTTAGCGGCCTCGCAGGTCTAGAAATATCTTTTTGAAGAGAAAATCGCTGCCAATTTCCTATCATTTTTAATTTATTGTAGACAATAGTGTTATTTATTTCATATTGATTACAAAATTGTTTAGCTTACAGTTATAATTCAGATTTATTCTAATCATTTATCGATTATTGTACAGTTATTGCACAATATTTAATAAATAGCCTGTTGTCAAGAAGGAAGTTGTGATTATAATTAAAACGTTTTTGTCTTTTTGTCAATGATGAATGGGATTAGTTTAGTGTGTTTGCAACCGGATTTGTGAATTAATTGTAAAATCCCATTAACATATCTACTATTCAATTCCTTAAATGTTAATTTCTCGTCTTTTGCTCTCTCCGTCGATTTATTTTTATGTTTATTGTCTATTCTGTGTTTTGCATTTAATAATCATTCGGTTTTATGTGAGTGTAGAAACGAATGGTTTTCGTTAGACGGACGTTTTTTGATTAAAACCATCATCAACTTGTCGACGACATCATCACGACAAATATTCGTATTTTTATTTTCATTACGTATCTCTCATCTTAAATCGACGAGATTTTTAATTTATGAAAATCGAATTCAACAAATCTGTCTGGCTTTTTTTCGGCAATCGTACAAAAAGTGCACGATTACATAAAGATGACTATTGGAAAAGCAATTTTTTATAGCCTATCCTTGATTTGCAACGTGCAATTAGCACGGCGTCGAATAACACGATTGACTGAACGTTACAATTTCCAGTATGAAAGAAACCTTAGTGGAGAAAAATCATTCATTACCCGGTTAACACGAACTAGTTATGAAACCGTTTGGATTGCTATCAAATCTTTATTCCTTTGTTTGCAAACGCTTATTATTAACGTAGGTATTAAAATCTTGTACATAGGTCGTCTCTGGTAATGGTTTTGTTAAAACACGTCACTCTTAGAACACGATTTTTACCATACAAACAATAAATTCTCTTAAAATTCCTAAAACACGACCGAATCAAGGAAATGAGCCAATGAGAAACGTTAAATATTCAACAGATTCCTATAGGAAAGCCGTACGATTCGTAGAACACGATTTCAGTTCGATAATAATAACGAAACTGAGTGCTTTTTTCAACCACTTTTTTTGCACGCTATACAAATGATTAGAATTTCGATATAAAGACGATCTGTTTCAGTTAGTATTTCCGAATAATGGATCCCAATACGAGATAATTGGAAACATTTGGATGTACGCTAGAGTGAGCAGAGATTTATTGAAAAAAAAAGCTCCAGACGGACAACAAAAACAACACAGAATCACATTTATTTTGCAATCGCAAATAGTTTGAATTTTTTTATGTTAATGTTAATTATCAACTCACTCATCTAATTCGCAAAATTTTTTTTTGAATTTTTTATCCGAACATCCAGTTACAATCCTTGACCTATATAACACCGATTTTATTACAATTTGTTTTAGGTTAAAATAGATTTTCGATTATTTTTTCTACTGTGTAGGATGGACTTGTTTTGAATAACAATAGGGAAATAAACGTCCGTCCCTCTGCTAGCCGATTAAAATTCTGGAGAATTTTTGTGAAATAAAGCAACAAAAACACCCGGAAAAAAAACACGCCAAAAGATCAACACACACATCGACTGTGTAGCATCTGCATTTTTAAGTTGATGTTTTGAAATTTTACAGTTAGATTGTTTAGAAATTTCATCAGCAGTTTTAATAAGTCAGTGACCTTTTGTGGAAGAATTTCCTTTGGTTCAATATAATACGTAATTTTTTTCGAAATTCTCCGTCTTTTTTGTCGACAATAATAACAATTAAAGCACGATTATTGACCTCGAATGTAATCCAATATTTGCATTTTCCACCAGGAATCGTATTTTAACACGTCATCGAAAACACGGTTGAGTCTAGACTAATTAATATGTTCCTGGCAATTAAGGAGGAAAAAAACAACGTGAATAATTCGGTGAAAAATCACAAATTTCATGGCAAATACAATGTTGCAAACCAGTTTGATTTCATTTACTTCTACATTTATGGATTTTTTTGTGGGTTGTTTGTGCGTTAAAGTTTATCTCTTATCAGAGTGTCCTAAATAAAAAAAACGATAATACGAAATACTATTGATAACAGATTGACGAATAAATAAATTATAAGATGAATAGAATTAAAAATGCACGGTGCGATTATTCGTTTCACAACCCATTTTAATAAATAATAATTATAAATAATAATGATAAGAACAAGTACCGGGCGTCTGGCTTAAACCAAACCAATCACTAGAGAAACACGCAGAATTGATCAATCTGAAATTGGACAATCTGTATGTAAATATGACAAGCGGATGTGGGATTACTGCTAGACGTGTTGAAATTGATTAGCGGTCCATGTTTTATTTAGATAGAAACGAAAAAGACATCCAAACAACGAAGAGAGGCGTTTTTTCGTTACCGTAAGCGTGCCCATTATCAATACGGTAACTTAGCCCTGCAGTTATCGTACTTAATTGGGCGTCCAATTAAAACGAGTACAACAAAATTTCAAAAAATACAGCGCCTACGCCGAAAAGATGACAATCGAAGAATTGGTAGTTTTGCAATTTCCATTAAATCCCGCAAAGTTCACCTATCAATTGGAAGGAAAAGGGGGATACAATTAATGAATGAGGCAACGGAAATTTCACCCTCGAATAACAGGAAATAATCCACAACTTGTGGTTTGACACACATCCAATCGGCATCTATCTTTGTCGGTTGCGTTGATCTTCTGTACAATTCCCAAATAGTCTTTTTAAACGAATAATCTTAGATGGATTCGTATAGCACGGTTTCGTGTGTTGGAATTACACAATTTCCGTAATATTTAAACGGTAAACAAAACACTAAACTGAGAATTAGCGATTAAAGGTCACGATATTGTTTATAATAATCGATTTGGATTTTTTACGATATAAATCTTGATTTAATTCAATAACATTACGACACTAAAACGGATAATTATACGGTTTGAATTCTTTCGAAGTTAATTCAACATTTTATTATTATGATTGTGGAAATTATCGTAAATTAACTTGTTTGGAAAAACTAACAACTTGAACACGATCAAACTAAGTTATTTTCTAACATAAAAACTAACAAATTTTATAGAATAAATCAACAACAAATAGATTTTTTCTTGAATTAAAAATACGAACGTTCCATATATATTTCATTCTTAATAACGCAATTAAATATTTATTGGTTTGTTTTTGTGAAATATTAATAGTTTTTCCATTCGATTTTACTATAACCGCATGACAATTATGCATAAATTTGTCTTGAAATATGTAATCATTACAGATTCGAAAAAATATCGTGTAATAAAATACGAAATCGTTTCAGTTATTTCTGTGCGAAATGGAAAGCTTTGTGGAGCTTTCGTCTGGATCGGCTTTCGCTCGGTTTTCAGTTCAAGGACGGGCACGTTGTGGCGCTTTCACTGACCCATTTTCCTCCCAACATCCCAATCCTTTCTGACTGTTACTCCCTGGGCTTTTTCTTTGTTGTCACAATTCACATTATTTAAATTTAAATTAATATCGACGTTATCGTTATATGAGGCAATAAATTCAATTTAATGATAAAATTTACTTAATTAGTGAGTTTTTCTTCAATTCACAGTGGATCGTTGATTGTGCCTATTAACATAAATCGTCAAATGTTCGTTTGTCACACATATAAAACTCAAGGCCTCACAGTATTTTAAATAATTTTATTACAATTATAAGTGGCTGTTGCTTTTGGTTAGGAACAATGAAAAACAAGCGGAGGAGACGGTAAAAAACAGCGAAATTTTCTCAATGACCTTATTCAAATGTTGTGTCATTCAGAACAATAATAAACAATATATAAATTCAAAAAAAAAACTGTGTTACCTCTTCGAGATGTGGTAATTCGAACAGAATTAACGCATAACCGAGAAACAATTCAATGCCACTAATTGCGCGCAAATTCGGAAATAATTGACCGATACTCGTTAAAAGTTCAACACGATAAATCAACAAATAACCGGTGATGTGGATAAGATTTGGGAAACGGTAATTATTGAAATCGTCAAAATCATTGATTGTTTCCATTAATAGAATTTGCAAGGAACCATTGATTACCGTACAATTGCGGATTTCATTCAAAAACATCGGATAATTTCGAATATCTAACGAATAGCACGTTTCACTATTAACAATTAATATTAATAAATTCAACGATAATAATGTAAATAATAAATGCAATAATCGTGGTGCACTTGTTTTCTTAATCATTTTCGACAATTTTCTATGTTTTTTTTCGTTTTTATGTGCGACTATCAACAGACACAATTAACATTTGAATAATGTTGGTCGACCTAATAGGAACACCTACAGAGGTCGAATAATTACGATTCATTGAAAAAAGTTAAATAGTGTCAATTGATTTATTAAAAAATCAGAATCATGAAGTCACCTAACAATAACACAATAATTGTGACGTTCGTTTGATAATTGGCTCGAGTGTAGACGAAAAAAAAACAACACAGCATGGTCTTTTCTAGTAAATTCTGATTAATGTTATAAATTAGGATTAAACGTTTTCCATAATAAATATTATATTTAAAGTAGTTACGCACTAGGCGATAAATTAAGGCGTCGACAGCTCGTTTAGCGAGCACAGACAATTCCCAAAAATTCTTCAACTATTTCGCTTCGTATATTATGTAATACTTTGTTGTCATTAATTAACACGACAGTCGTGTTGTAACAAACTGGCGTGTTATATGCGACTAGCAGTTGATCAAAAGTTTGCACCACAACGTAACTGTAACACTCGTAAAGCACGACATAGCTGAAAATGGCGTGTTATTAGCGACTAGCAGTTGTGAGGGCAACGGTTTTAGAGAAATAAGGATTTTTAGGGCCGACTCATCTTAATTTGACACAAAATTTGCTGAAATTACATTAAGAAACAAAACTGAGGCGTATTTGATGCCGCTTTTTAAACAAACAACTAGCGGAGCTGTTTCATAGTTTTTGGGCTTTTCCTAGTGAATTATTCACCAAAAATTTATGCAAACTATAAAGATAATTTGGTAAAATGTGGAAGTTGTTTTATTCAAAATCTTCACTTAAAATTTAATTTTTGCCGGAAACTTTTAAGCGAATTTTACGGAAATATTTAAATAAGAGAAAGTTATCATCGCTTGGCACATTAATTTCGGTAGTTCATTTAAAATTTATTCGCTAATCTCCAAAAGACCGTTGAATACCTGAAATATTTTATTTAATCTTGCCGAACAATTACTTTTGCAAATTAATTATTTTATGGCATCATTTTCCGTTTGCAATCACAAGTTGACAAACAAACAGAAACCACCGATAATAAACGAAATAATATGAAGTCAAAACTTCTCACTCACAAATTAAAAAAGCTTAATCAAATTTCGGATAGAATTAGGGAAACAATATTGATGGACGAGTCCGCGAGTATTTCGAGGAATCCCTTGTTCCACCCCTGAAGATTGAATTGTATTTCACCCCAATTGATGTTAATAAATTTTCAGGAAATTAACTTGATATTTAGAGCATTTCAGTTTCAGACAAATAAAAAACGTTGCATTTTCTTCGTCAACACAACTAGGTGATCGTCAGTAAACGAAAGCGTGTTCTTTTCATATTCAAATTGTCTAGCAGAACGCAATTTTTCCATAATTCCTACATTGCTTGCAGATTTGATCAATATTGTTGCATTTGGAAATTCCTTAAAAAAGCTTCTTGTTGCGGAAAGAAATCAGAAGCGTTTATTCTTATTTTCATTTTACTCTATTTATAACTGTGTCGAATGTAAACAAATTTTTTAACAATTACTAACGAATTCGCCTTATGAACCTAGCAACCGTGTTAAATGAGGCGACCCCGGAAACCCCCCAACATTTGTCACACGTTACAACAAAGCCCTAAAATGGTCGAGGATTTGATTTATAGTTTTTTATGAAATAAGTTTGATACGTCTTGATGCTTCGCAAATTTTGTGTAAATTTCGACTATCCTTCATTTTATGCTAATTAATCAAAATTAATTCGTGTAAAATAGAAAAAAAATGATTTTTGTATACTTCTTCAAGATCCGGCATCGTGAACACCACCAAAGCATAATCCTTCCACAATTTAACACCACGAATCGATCTCAAATTCGGAAATAGTCTACCAACACTCGTCAATTTACTTATACGGAATAAAATTAAATAATCAACAATTTCAGTTAATTGCGGAAATGTATATTCACCAAAAGCACTCGAATTATGAATATAATCGAATAAATAAATTTCTAAATGTCCCATAATCACTGTACAATTTTTTAGTTTTTCCATTTGTTTTGGAAAATTTCTTAAAATCATTGAACTACATAATCTACCATCAACTCCATTATTATTATAATTATTAATTAATAATAGTGTCATTAATATTATTATTATATGAAATAGCAAATTATCGATACGAGAGTATAGTGGCATCGCGACGCTTTTAAAATACAACGACGTGCCGTCATACTCGCTTGGAACTGTACGATAACAAACTGAACGCAAATATAAGCAGCGACGAAAACATACAAAACGAACCAACTATGTTGAGGCGCATCGTTCCTTTTAGTGAAATGTTCCACTTGCGCATTGTGTGTTATTTTCTATCCGACAACACACAACGATTGAATAGTAACGTGGAATCGTAGTATTTTATGTCCGTTCTAATCTAGAAGGACAGTGACGATACTAAAAAAAAAATAACCACCTGTCTTATCCAATAAGCCCGTAATCACGGTAAGATTTACTTTATTTATTAAATGCCCCCTCTAACGTCGTCTCAATGATAAGTATTGATGAGCACTTATTCCGTCTCGTCGATATCTAATTGTGTCGTTTGGCTAAATCGACGAGATTGTTGCGGTAAATATGGCGGCGTATGGTGTTCGTTTTCATTGAAAGGTCATTGTCGGCGACGACGACGACAACGACGGCGATAGCGGCGGTCGTATTGCGCAACACGTGGGGAAATGCCGCCGCCCTCTCTTACCCGAAACTCTGACGTTTGTTATACCTATAAATATTTTTGTTTACAATAAAAAATCTTCTAATAACGTCTGAAAGGTATTTTTCAATTTCGATAAATCATAAAAAAATAATCGATAATTATTGATAAAAGATTATTATCACAAAACTTGAACAAACACTTGAAACGATAAAATATTTTATTTGAGGAAATATTCCAAGTTATTTTGGCATTTCATAGTCGACACAGCGAAAAATTAAATAGTTTTCGATGATTTCATTTTAGATGATTCATTGACCTGTTTGAATGTTTCGGGGGGCCAATTTTAGTGATGATGATCAGTGGCGGAGTAGCAATTCTTTAAAAACAACAACACTTTATATTAGATTGTGGAAGCGGCTAAATCAGTGCTTCGCAATCTGGATCGCCTTCCAAAATGATACAAAATCATCTTGAATATTCACAATTCACAACTCTTCTTTTTTATGGCTTTAATACAGGGATGGCAAATCAATTAGGTACATTGTGTATTGTACTAGTAACAACGACTTAATCTTAAGGGCGAAAATGAAGTTTATAGCTCCAAACTAGATTACGCAATATATTAATTATTAATTAAGCTTTTTGCATTTCGATTAGAACAGTAGTGCAGTAGTTTCCATAGCTTAGTTTACTTGTAAATCGATCAGAATAACACAAATGTATATTTTGTATAGTTTCATCTTTCCGTGTTCAAGAAACACGCCAATACTTGTTTCATTTGCCATCACTGTATATTAGACTGTATCAGAAAAATCGATTATTTTGTTTTTCAAAAAGCTCCCTGCAAATATTGTTTAGGATATCGAAAAAATGAGCCTGTGAAAATATCAGCCCTTAATTTTAATATTAACAGGTGCCTCATTGCGATTTTCCATTCGATCAACATGGGAAAAACATTGTCTTGGAGTTCGGAATTTTATATAGCTCTCTTTGGGAACAATATTACAAAATAACTAAAATATATACTTATACACAATAGAACGGTCTACAAAAAGGATCTCTTGCAATTTTTTGATATATTTAGTCCTTCAAAAGTTATTCAAGGTTAAATTTGGATTAATGGTAAATTTTTACATTTTTTCAGTTCTTTGACACAACCATCAACTTTATAGGAAAATTTTATACAACATTTTTTGTAGAGGATTTTATTTTCTATAACTCATCTTGATAAAAGTTGTTCATATTCTTTACATGTCATAAGTTATTTCACTCGCACTATTGATCAATGCGAAAATATTACTAGAATAGAAAAAATCAGTTCATTGCAAATAACTTACGACCTGTACAAAATGTCAAAAACTTTTATAGAGATAAGTTATAGAGAATAAAATGCTCTACAAAAATGTTCTATAAAATTTTCCCATAAAGTTGATGGTTGCGTCAAAATTAGGACAAATGTAAAAATGTACCATTAACCTTGAATAGCTTTTGAAGGACTAAATATATCGAAAAATTGTATGATACCTTTTTTGTAGAGCGTTAAATTTTGTATAAGACTATATTTTAGTCGTTCCGAAATATTGTTTCCAACGTGAGCTATAAAATTCCAAAGTGCAAGAGAATCTTCTTCCCATGTTAATCAAATGGAAAATGGAAAATCGCAATGAGGCACCTGTTAATATTTAAATTAAGAACTGATATTTTCACAGGCCCATTTTTTCGACATACTGAACAATATTTGCAGGGTGCTTTTTGAAAAAAAAAGATAGTCGATTTTTCTGATACAGTCTACTGTCTAACAAAATCGCAAAATACAACTGTTTACAAAAACATGAGCGAATTTATTACTAATTAACAATCAAATTGCAGAACAACAATTTTTAGGTAGGGCATCAAGCCATTATAAAATAACGGTGATTGCAGGGCAATTTTCAATGTCGTTACAGACTTCCTGATCATTTAGGCGTTTAATAATAAGACTCCCAGTCGAGTTGATGACTATCAACAGCACAAGAGAGCTCTTCTTTTCTGTGTTATTCAAGTGTCTTCTCTATAGAAACTGATTTAAACGAAATCGAATGAGACTTCTGGTTTGGATGGCATCCTCTCCGCTACTGATGATCGTGATATTGATGAGAGAAAATCAACACAAGCAGTGACGTAATTCCACCAAAATATTATCTTAAGCGAATTGTTTATTTCCAAAGTCGTTGAAAGTTACTACCGGAATGTCTTTTTTATAGAAATTTTCAAATTCCAAATATAATTAGAATCACTAATTGCCACAAATTGGTTTTTTCTTGGTGGAAAGTTTTTAATCAATCCAATCTTTAATAGATCTCCTATTTTTAGATATATTGACGTAATTATACCGTGGAGCAAATGACAAATTTAATTGGGAAAATTTAGCTTTTATTGAAACGATTTATAGATGGGATCGTCGCTGAAAATAACAATAACTTTGTCTTATATCATAAAAATGTTCGTTTCCTTTGTCTTCACTGTAGATCCGAAGGAATTTAAAAGTTATACGATTTAAATTCTAGATAAAACAAAAATGGTTTCCGCAAAGTCATAACATTTTATTGGACATTTTCCCACCGTAAGAGCGCAAATACGATGAAATGCCCCTTTATATGATTAATCTCTCGGCGGCGTCTCAACTTGATCTGTATTGTCTGCTGAAAAATAATTTGCCTGAAAATGCAACTTCTACGACAACGTGCACGATATGTAGTTGCATTCTTGTGTGAAAACGTGCAAAAAACCGTCCACTAGTCTAGACATTAAGAGTCTTTGACTGCCTAGTGCACATCTCAATTATGATGAAACACCGAGCAGCTCGTTTGCATATCAGTTTTCAAGGTGGTCTCAGAAGCGTGTCTTTCCAGCCAATAGAATCCGAAAATTTTCCAGCACTCCTTGAAGATTATTGGTTAAAATTCTGGGAGTCACGCTTATAAATTCGTTATGCGAACATAATTCAAATCTGACGTTAATAAATTATTTGAGTATCTTAAAACGAAAATAATTTATTGGCGGTATGCCTACACCTGGGAAAGGTCCAGGTAATCGAGAATAAGGAGCGCATTTGTTATTTTATTCTGTTCCACTTACATGAGAATCCGTGGATCGTCTCTTTGTTGGTGCAAATTTTAAAATGTTATTTAACAAGCCCACACATTTGCACATTTTCAGCAAATACATTAAAACAATTTTTACTGCCAAATATGTGTTGTTTACTGTTGCATGTCCAAAATATTCATATTGCAGTGTTTTTGTTGATAATTAGATCGGTTTTTATCGCCACAACCACACCCTATAGAAGACTTTAGAATTTTAAATTTAATTTTGTTTTTATTAATTCGTCTTCATGGTTCATGATTATTATAAGCAATTTCTAAAGAGTATTAAATTTTTTTCTATTGTTTTTGAGTCGAAAACTTGTTATCATTTCATTTAAGTATCGTTTCTATAACAGACCCTTTTGTATAACACCCCTTTTGAATGGGTGTGGTGTGTTTTAAATGTGTTAATTTGGAATGTGCGCCCTTTATCTTTTGATACCAGTATAATCGTCTAATCTTTAAACGGAACACAATTTGGCCATTTAATTATATTTAAGTTTGATTTATCGTCTTTTATATTATTGCGCTGTTGAGGTAGTAGCACAGCATTCTCATTTTTATTTACTTTTTTATTGTTCTCATTTCAAGAAGACGTTCTCATCATCAGAAGAGTGATATTAAAGGTTTCGTGATTGATAAGGTTGCGTCCCAATTCTACGCCGACAAGAAAGTATAGTAAGCACAGTGACTTCACAGATTAAAGTCACATTAATAAAATTATATATCTCTCAAATTAGTCATGACGTCTCTGTGAAGCCTGTTTGACTTTAATCTCTTACGTCTTTGTGCAACCTATTTTTGCACAAAAACAATTTATACAAGATCGGCCTGTATATTATCAGTAAAAATAAGTAAAAAGATCAATTGCTATTTTGACGGACGCAAATGTTGATATTTCCAGTCGTAAAATCTTTTACTGATAAGACGTCATTTTCCCTATAGATTTAAACGTTTCGTACAGAGTGCTCCATTTCCTTTGTTTGAGTTTACAACTATCAAGTTTCCGGTGTCGTTCAAAACAATCCCCAATTTGTTGTTTTTCTTTCCAACGCCATTAGTATAGAGGAAATCCAAGAAGCTATCAATTTATTTAAATTGATTCAACATCAAGGCTATTGAGAATTGTTATATGTATGTGTAATCTATTGGGTGTTCTAGATTATTTTAGAATTGCGTGGGCGGTGAACAGGGAATCGTTCTTGTTAATACTAGAACTAGGTAGTAGTAATTTCTATTGTAGACGTAAATTATCATATATACCGCCTACAAATTACTTTGATCTCAAGATTATTAGTTCAAAACGCATGCCATAATATCGCTCGTTGCAATTTGTTATTTATTATGAAAAATACAGTGCCTTTATTGTTATGATTTCGATTAAAATATTGCCTATTTAAATAGATCTTGTTATGAAAACAGTGCAAAAAAGCGAGAAATATAATGGACCAATCATTTCGATTGAGCTTTCCTTTATTATTGCTGTCTTGATGTTTTTTTTTTTATGTGACTCCTTTCTTTCGAATAACTTCGCTGATCTATTTTTATGTTTGCCTTATTTGGGGTCATGTTTTATTTACAATCCAACACGTTTCTACGGCTTTTCGTCTACAAAAACATAACCATATTCGTGCCAAAATCCAATAATAAACAATTTAAGTGTGCAATTCTTTATAAATATCGATTTATAAAGTACAGTTTTATAGTCAACCGGATTTATGTTGTATATTTTTATAGTGGTATTGTTGTCTATCAATATTCCACCTCCATTATTATCGCACGTCCTCTAGCTTTCTATTGTTGCCACAGATGCTGTTCTTTTCGATTTTTTATAAAAGTGTGGGCGAAATGTCGACTTCCAGGAGATACCTATCAGTACCAAGAATCATCAATGATTTGTAAATTGATTTGTTGGAGTTTTATATGTGAAGACCTCATCTTTTTTATTTTTGATACACTTCCTGTTACGCTTTTGCTGACTTATTTTGGATTTCAACACATCACTCCTTTTGGGCTTCTGAGCTGCAACTGATCCTGCAAACAGCTTTTTCTATGCATATTTTCAGAGGGCGCAAACCTGCATTGCTTAGTACCAAAATGATGATAGGCACGCCTAATCTCTGCTCAATCAGTGCCCTTCGAGAACTTGTCTTTTAGCCTTTCGGTCTAAAGAAAAAAAAACAAGATCACCGAACATTGCTGAGTTACAGGACCATTCGAAATCGACTTGAAACTGAGCTTATTTCGAGTTATTTTGCATAATTAGGAGGCTGATGTTATGATATACAAAAACCCACAAAAGCTTCTGTAAGCAACCTAATTCAAAATTAGTTTTTCTGCTAGCGCCAAAAAGCTTCGAGCGGACTGTTTTAGACCATTTCTGTTTACGATTTCAAAGATAACTCAATTGGCTATGAATCTTTTTTCTGTTGATTGATTTTTATCGATTACCTCTTTTTCGTTTTATCGCGTTATATTAGTAAAATGAGAATTCTTCAGTTTGTATAAATGTAATTTTCTCCATCATCTGGCTGTAGAAAAGTGGAAAATTTTCAAAGATTTATTCCGCATCGTAGAGGCATCCGTAATCATATTTATGGCCGTTGCCTAATAAATTTATTGCAAAGGCAACGCCGCCGAACGCTACGATGACATTAATGTAATTATTAAATTGTGCGGTTCTGAGGAGTATTTCAAATAAATTACCCAAGATTTATTCATCTGTTGATACGTGGAATACGTAAATACTTGTAGTACAGTAGAACATGGCTTATAATAAATCAATTTGTCAAAGAGATCACCGAAAAATACCTTACACACGTACACATGAGCTGGTGAAAAAAAGACGAAGAAAATTACCGGAAGTTTCGTATTAAAATTGTCTGCAACACGTTCTTCTAGATTTTTTCCGTATTTGGGTCTGTTTCGTTTTTTATTATTTATCTGCGCTGTTTGACTTGCAAAGTATAATAGAATTTCTCTAAAAAAAAACATGATAGAAACGTCTAATTCGGGCCCCATTCGTATTTAATCTAGAAACACATTGTGGAGACATCAGGAATTCTGTTAAAAATACGCTTCCACTCGTCTTTCTCGAAAATATCTACTTTCCTCGCCCAATAATTCAATGATTTGTTTTTCCAGATTTCACAATGATCACCGTTGGTGTCCTTACAGGTGAGTAGTTTCACTTATTCTCACATGAAATAGATAACCAACTAGAAAAATTAGTCAGCGATTCGTGTCACCTTAAGCAAAAAGAAGACGTATCTGGCCGAAAACTATCAGAGACTGTGAAAGATTTGTTTCCAAATTATAAAATCATCGAACAAGCTATAGTGCCTGATGATAAATTAACAATACAATCCGTATTAAATCAATGGATATCAATACCGTGTAATCTGATTTTAACAACTGGCGGTACCGGTTTCGGTCCACGTGATGTTACCCCGGAAGCTACACGGAGTGTAATCGATCGTGAAGCTCCCGGTCTTGTGTATGCGATGCTAACGAAAAGCTTGAATATCACACCAATGGCGATGCTGTCACGACCCGTTTGTGGTATTAAAGACAAAACGATCATTGTAAATCTTCCCGGTAGTGCTAAAGGTGCTGTAGAATGTTTCACATTTATCCAATCAGCATTACCGCATGCTTTGGATTTAGTTGTTGGGAATGATGAGAATGTTGTCGAACAACATCGAAACATCCAAGCTATTCGAGATTTCGGTCCTAGTAAAGTAGATAATAATTTACGATTTTGTTTCGATTTGAGAGGTCAAATTTAACAATTTTAGATCAAAACAATTCCAATTACGGATCGATCACGCAAATCACCATATCCGCTTATTTCCGTCGAACAAGCGAAACAGCTTATTTTAGATAAATGCCGTCTAAAAATCACTTGTGAAGTTATTCCGATTGAATCGGCGCTTGGTCGTGTTTTAAGCGAAGACATCTACTCAATCGAGCCAGTACCACCGTTCGATGCATCAATTAAAGACGGTTATGCTGTTATTGCCGCCGATGGTGATGGTGTTAGGAAAGTTATAAATTTTTGCGCTGCAGGTGGTCAAGTATTATATATTAAAACACATTTTATTTCAACATACACCAAACAATTTTCAATCAGCCGATACAGGTACCGATAAGATCCGGCGAAGCTGTACGGATTTGTACCGGCGCCCCGATACCTCTGGGTGCCGATGCTGTGGTACAGGTCGAAGATACCGATCTAATTAAAACAACCGATGATGGTAGTGAAGAACTGGAAATTACCATAAAAAAAACACCGGCTAGTATGCAGGATATTAGAAAAACCGGCACAGATATTCCGGCAAATACGAAAATCTTCGAAACGTTTCAGAGAATTTCCTCGGCTCATATTGGAGTGTTGGCAACAATTGGGAAACATTCCGTTAGAGTTTTGAAGTGAAATCGTTTCGTTTAGGGGATTTGTTTTGGATGTGAATTTGTGATTTTTCCAGGAAACCTGTGATAGGCGTCTTATCGACCGGCAACGAGTTGGTTGATTACAGAAACGAGCCGAAAGTCGGTCAAATTCGTGATAGTAATCGATTAACTTTGAAGAATCTGTTAAAGGAGCATGGCTACGACTGCAAAGACTTCGGCATTGTTAAAGACGAGTAAATCTTTAGAGTTGCGGTCTTTAGCAGGCTTTCTAGTTTTGCATTGTGCCTTTCTATTAGTTTTGGGGTATTTACCAGCGTCGAGCACAATATCAAACGCGGAAGCCTGCTAATGTTTACCTGCACACGAAATCAAATTTTTATCGTGTTTCAAGTCCGAATGATGTAAAGGCGAAAATCGCGAACGCTCTCCTCGAATGCGACATTGTGATAACAAGCGGCGGTGTGTCGATGGGTGAATTTGATTTAATTAAACAAGTCTTAATTAGCGATTTCAACGCTTGTATCCGTTTTGGTCGTGTTAATATGAAACCTGGGTAAATATTTTTTCTGTTCTTTTTTTATTGTCTTGGCAACACGTCTAATGAACACAATTTTACAACTTTATTATTACTGTAACGCTTCCAAAGAGAAATGTTTGTTTTAATTATCAACGACAAGAGATGAAAAGCTTCCATCCAAATGTACGATATTTTAATTTAAACTGATTCAGCAAGGGTGTACATTAATTAAGATTAACTGCGGCCTTTCTATTGATTATTTTGTGGTATAAATAACGAAGTTATAGAAGGGTGTTCATTAATGGGACGTATTGTGTGTAGAATTTAACATTAATTGGTTGCCTACTTTATGTGTAACTTAGCAAACCGACAACTTTTGCAACTGTAAACTTTGATGGAAAATCAAAAGTTTTCTTCGGCCTACCGGGAAATCCGGTTTCAGCAGGTGTGACATGCTTATTGTACATTATTCCATTACTGAAATACCTGGAGAACGATCGAAATCCGGAATTTCCCATAATAACAGGCAATTTAGTAAGTTTCTATCACACAACATCACAAAAATTGTCAATAATTCGATTTTGTGATAGAATCAAACGATGATGAATAAAGATGACCGTCCCGAATATGCCCGTGTTACAATCCAACAATTTAATGGAAATATGCAAATTTACTCTACTGGGGATCAGATTAGTAGCCGTCTAAATAGTCTATCCAGTGCTAATGGATTGCTTTTAATACCTGGGAAGTCGACGCTACAGGAAGGAAGTTTGCAGAAAGTTATGTTGTTTAATGCTATTTTGTGAAGGCTTAATTAATTATTTTTTTGAGAAAATATATATTTCAACAATTTATATACAATTAATATTACTTTAACATCAATAATTATGATATTTACATTTTGAATTGTTCCAACCAATTCTTCGGGTTTAACTCGTAACTACGTTTCGGGTCCTTGCATGTTATTGCCGTATCTAATACTTGAAGCATTTGTGTTTTCAGAATCACCGGATAATACTCGGTACAATCCGAAATATTCACGGTGATCTCATTCTCTTGTTTCCTGTAAAATAAAAATAAATAGCTCGAGTATTGTTTAATCTGGAAAACTTTCCTACTTTGTAAACTTTGGATTAACGAATAATGTATCTGCTGGTATCCCAGAATAATGAAGCGTTACAACTTTGATATTTTGATTGATTAGTTCGTTACGTAAAGCTTCACTGGCTCCATCCACAGCGTATCTATAATTCAAAATTAATTAACAAAACAGCCTCGCTTAATTCAATCGAATCCACCTGCTCGCTGTATAAGCAACCAAACCAACATCAGGCATGCCACAATAACCGAAATTGAGTAAACGTCCCGACGTGTTGCGGAGTAATCCTTGGAAAGTGCGTGCCGTCCGTAAAACACCAATAACATTCGTTTTGAACATTGCATCCCAATGGGCAATATCTTGTTGTTCTAGCCGGCCACGATAACATAGACTGCTCGTATTGATCACCGCCCAAATACCTGGAATTTATCTGTAAATTAATCAGAAACACTCGAAAAATTTCCCCAACTAACCATCTTCACCCGCCGGTAAATGAGCCCGGATTATATCGACAGCTTCGTGTAATAGATCTTCACGTGTCACATCGAATGGTAGAGCAACCAGAGCACCGTGGTTCGTTTGTGGTGAACTCTCACGGTTCTTTTGCCATGCACGAATTATTCGGGCCGATGTCGTATCGGTTGATGAGCCCGAATAGGCACCGTCTTTCAGGCCGGCAAAGACGCGAAAACCCCTATCGGCTAAATGTAGAGCAATCTAAAAGAAAAACACAAACAAATACAAGTATTGATTTGTTTATTTAGAAAGGGTTATTTACTTGTAAACCAATCGCTGTGTCAGCACTAGTCAATAATACAGCTTTACCAGCTCCAAGTGGATGTGTTGTGGATTCGGCATCGTGATTGGGTCGGATTTTGCACAACAGATAGACAACAAGAGCACCAGCGATTCCAAACAGTGCCACCAATTGCAAAGACAAAACTAAAGCTGTTTGCTCGTCCATCATACAAACAAATCTAAAATTATAACAATAAT
The DNA here is from genome assembly GCA_021725515.1 of Epicauta chinensis. Classification (NCBI taxonomy): domain Eukaryota; kingdom Metazoa; phylum Arthropoda; class Insecta; order Coleoptera; family Meloidae; genus Epicauta; species Epicauta chinensis. Next base: position 151,956 of record JAEDXX010000119.1, read on the forward strand.
TACTTTTTAATCGTTTTTTTTTATGATACAAAGCTGATTATTATATCATAATGAGTAACGTGCGACTTTTCTACGGCCTTGGATAATTCAAAACAATACAATGATTATTGTTGTTTGTTTTCAAAACACCTGGTCGACATGATTTGAATAATATTTTTATTAAAACAATATTATCATAGAAATAGTTTACTAATGAAATATTACATAATTTATCGAATTAATTAACATCATTAAAGTGAATGGTATTCGAATAAATATTTCTTGTATTTTATAGAACTTGATTTTAACACATTCCATACATCGTCGACCTTTCTAATAACTGTGTTTTCTTTAAGTTACCTAACGGACACGTTGGTCAAAAAGAAAATTTCTTGTGTATTACAGGCGAATGAACACAACGGAAAAACGATGCCACAATTGTAACAATAATTACAAAAATATATCGTATTTGCCAATCCTATATGTTTAATAATAAAGGTAAAACGTAAAACCGTATAATTTGTTGGATTTCTAATAGTTAATTAGCTGTACATTGTCTTATTTATAAATGTTTATTACTATATTTAATGTGAAATTTATAAATTCATTGTTTACAATTGCATATTGCAAATATGCAAATATTTTGTTGAATTCAACAACAAATGCGTACGAATTAATTTTGGTTTCTCTTCAATTAAAATGACCTATACACGTGTTGATAACAAGCTTTCAAATCCATAATTAATATTGCTTATTGTTTGGGTAACGATACGTGACCAGAAATTAATTGCAACACATATAACATAATAAAGAGAAACAAATCCATTTCGTATGGATTCGAGTAATTGGCCGTCTCTCCAGATCGACGAGTCAACCTTCCACATTTTCCAAATAAAGCTAAAGATCAGCTCGACAGCTGATCTCTAGCTCTACAGCTGCAAAGTGGCCTCTCAAGGGAGGCTGGTGTGTGCACTTCACTGGGTCTCTACGACTTTTTTCGCAGTCACCTGTGGGTGCGGAGACAGTGCTACTGCAATAACATCTTTTTGGTTTTTTGAAAGGGTGTTTTTTTACGAAATTGAGAGTCCATTCAAGTGTTGATTAAAGGGCGAGACTAGTTTTAGTAGACTGTGTTGTAAGCCACTACTTTTATGATGGATTTTAACATCACTAACCTGCTTTAAGAAGAGATCTAAAGAGCTTTCACGACATCTGGCAAGGTTTAGTGACTTATAAGTCAGCCTTCTGCAGATAGTCTCGCACTATATCTTTGGTAGTACAAATTTTTTACTTTCTTGATTTTGCCGGGAATACACAAATGTTTCCTGCAACACTCCCAAAATGGGTAAATCAATGCCTCCAAAATATCCACAAATCTGAATTTTGCTATGCTAATGCGTTTCTTGTTAATATGGAAATTAGCGAATTGTGCCACAAGTGTTCATCTCCCGTATTTTTATCAAAGATAATTTTGTACTTTTTAAAGCTACTAACCATCTTGTACTTTGCGACGTACTGTTGTTGTTCCAAAAACAGCGAAAATTTGATATTTGGCCCAATTGGAATCAAGTTTTTTGTCTGTCTCCTTTTCTAATTAACAGAATGAAATTTATAGGAGTTATAAAACGCAAGATGTGTATGAATTGCTCTTTCATTTTTCAATAAGTTCATTCCCTTCTTTGGAACTGTTTCCCTTCATCGAGCTTTCTGGAAGATGGATGGGAACCTTGAGAAAAGGGATTCTTACTGACATCAAGCAGACGGTTGTCTATAACTGCGATAAATTTCACGCACACAACAGCAGCTTTTCCGAAACACTAGATGATTTTTCCAATATATTTTCATTAGGTTTGTAGCTCAGTACTATTGGAAACGAAGGTAAACGAATTAATCTCTTGAAATAAAACAAAAAATCAATAGCGCGTTGTAGAAAACCGAGAGTCCGTCCTTAACTCGTTGAATTCGTATGCTTTCGATTTCGTAAACTTAGCAAAACTTTTCTAGATTGAATTGCAATTGTTTTCAACAATTTCGACCGACTTTTCACCACAGAGCTAATGGATTTATAATAATTTCAGAACTAGCCAGAGACCACAGCAAAACAGGAAGCTGTCTATTGCCGCATAATTTTAGAGGGGAATTTTCTAATGCACCTTATATTGATTTTACCATTTTGTTCAGATTAATCTGATTATTATTTATTGAGAAAAAAAACTGTGGGAAAGTGTGTGGATTATAATTATTTTTTTTTGAGAGGAGAATCGAGAATAAGTTCGCTTATAGAAATGCTTTCGTTTTCAACGCCAAATTGAATAAAATTTAATAAAACTTTATGTGAAAATCACAACGAAATTTGGGGATGTACGCAAATAAAGCATCTTTTTTCAACTGTGTATTGCTTCCTAAGATCAGAAACATCCCGTTCTTAGGAGAAAATTTTAGCATCGGACAAGACTACTAAACAATTTCAGTGTCCAGTTTTTCTCTTAATCCTGTTGCTGAAAATGTTCCAAATTGACGAATTCAATTTTTGATACTAAGAAGCCATCTGTAGCTAACTTCAAAATCTGATCCAATAGACGACATAATATGGTAAACAGCGACAATTACGACCTATTAATTACGAAAATCATCAAAAAAACGCCGTGTACTTTAGAACAAAGACAATTTAAAACTAATTAAGTTACAGCTCATCTGCAATGACATTTTTTTAATTGACCTACTAGTGTGTGTGAAATAAAGAGGTATTTAACGGAAACAAAATAGTTGTTTAAGTATGGAAGACAATGTAGTTTGCGTGATAAATAATGTGGTAATTTTTTTAAAAAATAACATAAATTACAGCTTAAATAAGTACATCTGTTGATGATGGGAACTTACAAGATCTTATTAGAAATTATAACGAGAAATATCCGTATTAGTAATCTATTTGCTTTGCTGCATTAAGACTAATTATTGGTTTTGCTCTTTCAGATATATAATTAAACTGTTGTTATCTACCTTAATTATTATCTATATTTGTTTTTCCTACAAGAGTATTATTTAACAAGACAGCTTTAATTAAGCAGCAGGCCTATAAAGTCGACGAGGGATATTGTTGGAACCTTTGAAGTACTGTCTTCTAACTATTGAAAACTAAACGAGACGCTCTGTTGTACATCAGACTTTATTAAAGCCCACCTCGAGATCCGGATCGAGATAATCTATTGCACTGAATGATCATCAATGTGTCGACGTTGATTTATCACGACCTGTTACAAAGGAGACGGTTGAATAGCTGACCCTTACCTTCAATTTATTATTTGCTCACGAAATTTACGATCTTGTTTCGTGTATTCTTAGCCTCTATTGAAAAGTTTCTCAAACAAACACGCATTTCCCAGCAATCAACGTGTATACAAATGATTGATTTCAATTTGATGAACTCGACTAGAATAGGTCAAGTTGATCCGACCAAATAGATCTAGTATAGAGTTTATAATCCTGCATAAAGGCGACTTTATTATTGAATATACGTATTTTATGTAAAACCGATAGATTTCCGCATTCCCCACAGAAATGTTTAGATATATAATAAATTTATTTGGCGAGCCAATGGATTTCTAGCTGCCAAGATATAATTCGGTGTGTGTTTAAATTTAACCGGAAGTTTGCTTAACTATTTTATCATTTGTGGAGAATTTATCGCTTTTCAAGAAACGCTATTATAGTGGAATGGAATGGATTTCAAAAGCGACTTTGACGGATTGAAAATTATCCTCACCTAACAAAACTTTTCTTTTAACGCTTGAATTTCTCTAGTTAATTGAAGCAATGGGGAGGTAGTGGCAGAAAGGCATAAATGTTCCAACAGAACTTTTAGGGTATTAAAACTTTCATCAATAATTCACAAAAAGATATTATCCTAACAAGTGACGTTGCTTGTAGATGTTTCTTCGCCTCTTCAGTTCCTTGTGAATTATTATATAGCAGTGTTATTAAATATATTGAATTATATGAGGACGAAGCAACTTGTGTCGCTTCCCGATAAAAAACCGAACTGTTATAAACTACAATAAAACATTTCTCTAATATTGATTGTGCCATAAAAGTCTAAATTATTTGTTCATATCATAAAAAGTTGTTATTTCAGTACAGATTCAGTGCGCATTTGAACCGAACATCTGTGCCAAAAAAACATTACATAAAACTCTCATAACCTGAAGAAATTTCTCTTTCACTTTTATAGCTAACATAAAATCACTATTTTGCCTCCACCTTTTCCCCCCAAATTTGTAGAAAATATGAAAGTCTATCGGAATAGAAAAGCCGCTTGTATTGTTTGATAATTTCAACAGACACCGGCAATTGCGGCAACGTTATCTGAATTTACATATTGTTGGATCACAAGTAGCAGAATTGTTTCTACAGTCAAGTGATGTGAGTGAAATTTGTTGGAAAAATGCGGAAATTTTTTAATTAAAAGCCCACAAAGCCGGCCGAATTCATTCACAAACAGATAATTTTTGCAATTTCATTTAAAGTACATCTGAAATCAAAGTAGTCAACATAAAAGAGACCATTAGCGGAAAAAACTGTTTTTACGAGTAGCAAACATTTTGCCTTATTAAAAATAGCGACTGTATTCGTTATAAATTGCTACAACAAAGAGTTTGTAAAGAGAAACATGTTGGAATCGCTAGTGATTGTTAGAAATTCAGTAAAGTCAAATTAGTGTTAACTTTCTATAGAATAAACGTACAATAATGACGATAATAATAGGAGTTCTCTTATAAATTATTGATTCAACATGTCTGTGGGTTTCCGATGTAAAAATAGGAATGCTGGTAGGTTTTTCACTAGTTCAAAACACCTCTCAAATATCAATCGTTTTATCTGTTCCATATCAGTATCTTGAGATTTATTAAAACTACAAGAGGCGAGTAGTAAACATGATAAAAATGCAATCGACTTATATTAAAATCGGTTTATAAAAATCACGTAACGTGCAAGATTTCCAATTCTAAACATGAATGTTCAATCATTTCCATTGGATTTCACCATTAGAAATGGAAATAACTGCATAACAAAACACTGTTTATTTATTTCTAGAAGTTTATTGGAAATTCACATTTCATTGTGTCGTAATATCCGTTGACGCTAATGGTAGCGTCAGATCAACTTCAAATTGAACATACAGATTGGAAGTTTCAAAGGATGTTGAAATCCTTCAGGATTTGAGGGATTTCTAGAAACTACTAGCGTATCCCAGGAGAGCCTACACTAACAAGGAAACTATTCGAAGTGTAAAACTCCGATTTTTTTTTTGAGCTTTTGATATGTTGTTGTCCATCGAAAAATAAGCGATGTATATTTTTTCTTAGCGCCTCTTATTGCATTTTAAGGGGTGAAATGAATCCTCAAAGATTCGTCAAAATCCGGGTGGTTATGTAGTTTTGCATATAAGGACAATAGCAATCAGTACCAAATCACTTTTATGTTATTCCTGATATCAAATAATAAAAATACACACTTTCAGATACCACCTGTCCTTATTATAAGGGGGTAATCCACCCCTTGAAAAACTTTAATCCTCCATAAAAAGTTATTGCATTATCCGATTTTAATAAAGATAACGTCATTTGTTAGAGCAAAGAAAAATAAAGCTTACCTGTTTTTGGATTTTCTGAAAAAACAGTTTTAAGGGATAAAAAATCGATTTTTATATTTTCATGAGCATGACTGAGGGTCAATTTCACCCCTTAAAACGCAATAAGGGCAGCTAAAAAAATATGCATCGCTTATTTTTCGATGGACAACAACATATCAAAAGCTCAAAAAAATCGGAGTTTTACACTTCGAATAGATTCTTTGTAAGCCTTATACTTCGCAACTATTCCGACTTGACTCCAGCCACAAATGAGCTCTCGGACGAGCACCAAATCAACTCGATCCTCAGTTTGTTGGTTCAGCAGAACGAGGTGCTGTATTTTCAGCGAAACGACTTGTTCTTAAACTTTTTGAAGTTCACTGAACCTCCGAATTTACTACTTTGACTTAACTTATCAAACCCACAACTTGAATGATTTCTAGAATCTCGGGAAAACTGATATCGAAAACAATTCTTCATCTGCTGTTTGCGGTTTTCTCGAGTCAAGCCGCCTCTGTAAAAACTGTCGTGGCATACCTACATTAACGAAACTACAGTTTAACTAAATAGGACTAATTGTGGCTTCGTGTATAGTATAATAACGATTTAATTTAACAATTTTTCGAATATCTCCTGTTTGTCAGTATACAGCGAACAGAGCCGGACCGAGGCTAAATTGCGCCCAAATAAGAGTTCCAAGTGCCCTTTTCTCTATCTATATATTATATTTTTCGTATTTATACGGTACGGCGCCCGGGGCAAATGCCCCCCTGTCCCCTGCTTCGGACCGTGGCTCTGTCAGCGAATAAAAACGTGACATTCAATTTACACCTGTTATTTAATATTCGCCTCAAACAAGCAGAATTTTCCAATCGCTAATCCTGCTGGCGGTGGCGTCACTAGATTTTTTTGGGTCCACAAGCAAATTCCAACTGCGGGGCCCCTACCAACATTTCACTTATCGGAAATATTGGCATTATGATATTATTTACTATTAGGTATACCAAATGATTTAGTCAAGTAATTTTTTTATATATTAACAATAAATAAATAAATTTTTAAAGGGGCCCTCTAAAGCCGGGGGCCGGAAAGCATTGCTTCCAGGTGCTTTCCTATAGCTACGCTATTGTCTGTCAGTTAGTAATTTCCTTCGTTTTTCTTTTTTTCTGTGTATTTTCGATTATTTCACGACATTGTATTGTATCGAATGAGGAAGTCAACCGCAAATACAATTTCCTTCAACATATATATTTTCTCGATTAACACAGTGTGTACAAAACGAAATTGGAAAATATGCAAATTTAGTTAAGATTACGTACAACAGTTTGCAATGTAAACAAATTTTAATTTATCAAATTAAAACATATTTTGGTGATTATATAAAATCAATTATCTTACCTACACTTTTTTGTAATAAATTCTCAATCAACAAAACGTATTTATTCCGCTAATTTCTCTCACTAAACATTATAATTATCAACACCATAGACGCACTCTGTTTATTGACTTAATGGGTGACTTTTCCAAATTCGTGTCATTAAAACAAAACGTGTACAACAACTATCAAACTCGATAATACCCGCAAACCATACTGTTTCGATACTAGTTTAATACTTGGCTTGCTTTCAATGCAACACTGACCACACAGAGTCAAGAGAGAATACCTCCCAGACGACGACTAACCATACCGCTACCTCCCAGATGGGTCGGGGGATGGGTGTGAAGACCTATACAGAATTGTTTAAACGAATATTTCAATATTAAACCGTTTATTTGTACCCACGATTAAAAAGAAAATTCCAACTTTCTTTGCCTTCAGCGAAATTTCGCATATATCGCCCGACCACCAAAATAATAAAACAGTTGTTTCTTGTTATTTGGTATAATCTAGTAGTAGTCGTGATATAGAGGCAATTATGGGAATAATGAACCATACACTCCTAAATAATCAACATTCCAGGCCGATTGAGCAAGTTTACCTTCACAATTATCCGAGGTTTTCGTCTACACACACACCGACTCCACCTATAAATGCAGTGGCGTGCGTTAAGGAGCGCCCAATTATTGTTGAAACTGACCTGACCCGGCCTTAAAAACAACGGTTTCACTACAATAATGAAATCTTTTTAGTGTCGATTTTAATTTTTAATTCGTCACACTTTCTTCACTACGAAAGTGTAATTTGTTTCGTTAATCATAAATTTATAGATATTTTTTTGCCACTTGGAAGTCATGCGATTTCGTTCAAGTAACAATCACTATTTAATTGTATCTAATTATCATGCAGTCTATTATTGAGTTCAATAACATTCTAGAATTACCGATCACTTAAAGGCCTACTTATATAAAAATCAATAGAATTCGTAATGGTGTTTATACAGTTAATTCGTTCTAAATGTATTTGAAACAAAAATTTATACCGTCTCGCTATCAAAATAGAACCATGATCTACATTTCAGTTTAATTAATTTGTGATTAATTTGGCCTCCTGCCCAAAATATGTAATTTGTTTTGTAATAAAGTGACGAGACTTCCGAGATAACATAATATTTATGTGTTGAAGTAGATTTCACACCCTTTGATCCCTCTGGGGTATTTGCTACGTTCGAATTTTCAGGAGTGCAAACATTTGTACGCATCGCCTTTCATTGCCTTCAAATGTGCCTGTAACATGCCCGCCGTACCAGCTACTCGTACCAATTAATTCGGTTTAATGTGTATTTATATTTATTTGAATAGTTTGACTCACAGTTACAAAAATGTAGCATCTCTTAATGATTTCGTCTTGACTTTAGAAAGAGTATCAGAACGCCTTCATTTATTCACGAAAAATACAGATTAGCTGTGCCACAGACATGTGGAAGTTGTGACTTTCCGCCATACAACAAGCAAGTGGTCCATTCGTTTCGAACAGTTGCACGTCCAGAAAGACCATCGAACTTTAATGGAAACCGTTTAAACGCTTCGCTAATGATCCACAGCTATAGACCAGAAGATTGGCAATAAATAATGAACTGTGGTCATTGAGGCATCTGCAAAAGTTTCCGCTCGACAGGCTACAGTTCAAAAATGCTACAATTCTTCCGACAATTAAGTTATAGCTTTGTTTCTCGTATAGCGTTGCAGAGAACTGTTGATCAGTTTCTTGATCAGATTAGATTATTGTCCTGTTTTTATTGTGATTCGTTAGAAAAACAAATGTGCCATGAGTTTAATGGGATCAATGATAACGAGCCAGATTAAAAGATTCAGCAGCCATCCTAAATAAATACAGAACTTTTGTATGTTGAAAAAGATCTATTTTTGGAACCGTAAACTGTGCAATTTAATTGGTTCTGGGAGGATCCTTGGAACTTTAATTTCTTTCTATTTAATCGGCAGTAAGAGAAACTAACAAATCAACAAAAGAACAAACCCTTACAATAGCATAAAGGAGTGTCCGCTAAAAGGAAACAGGATATTTTCATTGAAGGGTGTCGATTTGAAGAGAAAAAACAACGACCTGTTATCTCTCCATTTTTGTTACATTATTTCATTTGGTAACTAATAAGGGCGATGACCTTGTTTGTAATGCCATGACGTATTAATAATTCAAATCAATCGCCCTTTTATCGCCTACTCAAATATTGAAAGTACTGTAGAACATCGAATATGAAAATAATGGAAATGTTTTCGAGTTTTTTTTTGTTATTGTATGTAGGTTGATTATTGAAGCAATAAAATGCTACGACCACAAATATTTCAAAGAACTTTTATGTTGATATTTGATATGTTCACCCAACGTACAGGTTGTCTGGTTTAACAGCGATCGAATCGTCCGGAATCAAACTTGAATTTGTGGAATAATTATCATCATTTTGTTTTAAGATTTGACAACAAAGTGATTGAATTGATTTCTATCAGATTAACAGTTACATTTATAGCAGACAACCTGTATTTCAATTTGTGTCCGTTTGTACTAGAGCGATAATGTACGTTATTATTAAATCGACGATCCTTTGATGTTGGAAAACCATTGTTTCGGCGATCAAAACTATTCGGTTTGATATTGCGACAAGACTTTCTCGAATTCCGGAACACACTGTATATTAATCAAATATTATTAAAATTCAATCAATTCTATGTATAGAAGCAGTAATTCCGGAAGACGGAAGTAATCAATTGATAAACTGACAGGAACAATGGACGAGTGACAATTTTTTAAAGGGAAGAAAATGAAAGTGTTTTGTTTATTACGGGGGAAATGTTGGGCATAATTGAAAAAGAATTGACTTTCTCTAACGTTTCAATTGCAACAATTACTGCAAACATTTAATTGGAAATTCATTATTGATCGCTACAATTTTAGCGAGTTTACGTAGGCATACTTGCGTTAGTTAGAGCTAGAAAAGTAATCAAAGCGCTGGTAGCAAATTGCAATGTTTAGATGAAACATTTTGTAAAGGGCAAACATCAATAAATTGCTCCACATCTCCTCTTGATGTGTCGTTTTTATGAAAATCTCCATCTCTACCAGGACTTCTGACGGCCATTTATAAGAAAAAGAAAAATATATATAGGACAGCCATAAATATTCAAGTCAATAAAGAAAAACTCTTTACCCATCATATATCAAAGGCAATGTATTATAAAGAAACGCGGTATATTTGCCTTAAAGTCTCCGGTTGCGTTATCGTATACAAAGGCTATTCTACATATAATTTTTTTGTTGCGAAAGCTCCATTTTTTATCCTTTTGATTCCACTTTTTACCATCTTTTTTCTGATTTTATTGTGCAAGATTTACTTCGTTATTGGATGAGTCTAGCAGCGATATCCAATAAAACTGCTTCACTTGGAGCTTAATTAATTAGTTGGAAATTTCCACACCAACACAATACCTTTTGGTTGGGATTACAAAAATTTATTTGTCGTTCATTTGAACAGCTGAACAATTTCAAGAGATGAATTATTAAATACCATCAATTCCAGTGGGTTCTACAAATCGATTTTATATACATTGTTCTGCTTTTATTTCGGACGAATCAACACAATCAATCAGTAATTCAAACAGATAGATACTTGGTTTTTTTTTTTAATGAGTGTAAAGAGTTTTTACGTGACGCACGTTGCAAATTGGGGTCGGGGTCTTCGGCGGAAAATCGATGTGACGCTTTCCATCTAACACTCAAAATGGTTACAGGTCAAAGACGCAAGGTAGGTCTCTGGAAATCAAAAAAAAACTCACTAAGGACTACAACATAGCATGCAGAAATCCGTCAGAATATTGATACGTTTTCAAAATTCTGCTCCTAGAGTTTTCGACAATATCAAACTACTAGTTAGCATCTCTTATCGCCTATCCAATGTGAAACTTTAAAGCTAAAAATGGTGCATAATTCTGGACTTCAATATAAAAGCGAATATCGAAAAGTGAACATCATTTGGCAATGATTTGTCTCTGAAATTGACAAAATTTTGGCACAACTTCCAGGCGTATGTTGCAGTAGTTTTTGACATCAGTTTAAGGCAACATCCGAAAAGCTAGTCTAAGTTCGGAATGCCCAAACGTTAGGGCTTATAGAAAAGGAAAAGTCTATACGACAAGAAAGGTCGGTAAGGATCATGCTTCTCATTAAATGTCTTTTAAAGTCTCCTACAGTGAACATAACTGTCGCCCGGTACACGACACTCTATTGGCACCCCCTCACCCTCCATAAAAACATATTTCTATAATTACTAATTTAAAACATATTTCCCGGAACCCTTGGCCCTCATCGCTACTGTACTGGTCTCAGAACATGTCCTCTAACGCCTTGAGCTTATTCAGACGAACTTCCTCAACATCGACTTCGATTGTAGTAGTTTAGAATGCGAACACTCTGTTGTGCCTTGTGGTCACGAAGTGTCAGAAACAGGAAATGGCCTAAAGATTGACGTTCCCTATCGATAACCGGTTGTAGATACCTAACTTAGCCTTCTATTAAAGGGTCTATCAATATCCTTGTTTCCTTGAAACTTAAGGACATGTCATGATGCTTGTTTATTGTGAAAATGCCTATCAATCAATCGATTTTCTGTTATAATTTGAAAGTATCACTTAAGCCACGTTCTCCTCTATTATATATATACAACAGAATCGATAAAATATTCATAACGGACATTATTTATTGATGAAATTGTAATAAATACGTTGGCTGATTAAAGATACAATCCTGTCACATAAATAAACATTTATAAAATACACGTACCTACATTATTTATCATTCACCTATTTCTAACTGTTCATATTCACGCTTTGCTATCTTATAAATAATACAATAAAAACACAATATATTTGGATTATCAGACGAAAACTCTGTAAATTAGCTAATTATTTCTGGAGAACGAACACAATTTCACAAATATTTATTTAATTGAAGTTCAATTATTGAACACATTAAGAAACAATTACCATCCTTGACATAAATGTAATTCAAACAATCGAAACTAAAACGATTTTGATGGTTTATATTTACAGGACAATATACAAACTTTGCTTAACGCTGTTAATGACATTTGCAATTAATGGTTGCGGTCCAAAGACAGACCGCTTAATTTCAGAGTTCTAGGAGGTGAGCTGATATTTTTGTTTCGTCAACAACATTATCATTTTTAGAGTATTTTTGCAAAAGTATACTGTTAGTAGTTGTGACTAAACGATAATAATAGAAGGTGGTAAAGTTGTTCGAACTAAATTCTTAATTTTCGGCGATTTAGCGATTTTAGTTAGAGCGTTTGCTTGGCATTTGAGAAGTCTTGTTATAAGCTCATTTCTTATTATAAATGATTTAATTATCAAAGTGATTACTTGCACGTATAAGTTTAAATAGATTTTAATAGGTATCTGAAGAGGGGAGAGTTTATTATTCGTAATTATAGAACTTATAATGAGCTAAACTTCTAATCTGAAAAGCTTTCAAAATTAAATTAAATAATGAATAATTTCTCTAGAAATAGTTAATGTGCAGTTCTAGAATTAATTTAGAATTAAATAATTTAATATAGATTGCTGAAAGTTGTTGGAATTTCTGTAAATCGAACGTTTTCACATAAAAATTTTGAAATACTAACAATAAACGAACATGACGAAAAAAGTTTTCTTTGCCGCATATACAATGTTTTCTTATGTTGAAATCGATTTGATTCTAACACTTGAGAATGCTGCGATTTATTCTGCATAATATTTAATATACAGAGGCGGCATTTTTCTAATCATAAAATGTATAATAGAACATTGTACGGCATCTAAGCTTCGAAAGTTAAAGGAGTGAAAGGGTCGAGAAAAATAAAAGAGTTACAAGAGTAACAGGAAGAAGTTCTATAACAGTAAGTTTTATGCCAAGTCCTCAGAATTTCAGGGTCCTGTGGGATAATTGGATGTTATACGATATGTTACATAAATAGGAATTCATCGTATCGTCTCACTTTCAGTTTTTAGTAACGTTTTCTATTTAAGAATTCTTGAGTCGGCAACACTGTAGGCAGTAGTGGAAAATTTAGCTTTACAATAATGGCAACATTGCAGAATTAAATTCCTTCCAGTCAATTTGTCAAACCAATAGTAAAGCTTTGAAATTAGATGCCAAGGGTGCGTAGTTCCTTAAAAAACAATATTTAATCTATAAACTTCGTTCAAGTGTACTTTTTGATGTAGGTAGTTAGGGCTCGTTTTAAAACTTTCTAAAGTCTTGAGTTTACTAATGCTTCGATCATACAGACAGAAATTAGTAGTGTCTCACTTATGCAGGCAAAGACTAGCACTATCTCATTCAAAGAAAGATCTCTCCTTTTCTTCTATCAAAGTTATGTAATTAAGAAATTATGCATAGTTTCTGGTTTAATGTGGCCATAGTAAATTTTAAAAAGGTAGTTTAGTAATTTAGTCACTATCTTTAAAATGGTAAATAGTCCATTTCATTAAAATAAAGAAGAACAGTCTCTCAAAATTAGTAGAATTCATATGAAATTAGTGAAATTTTCATAAAAATAACCAAAAAATCGCATAAGGAATCTTTTATAAATTAACCAGACTCATTTGTTTATTATAGATTCTGTAGTGAAACTATAACGGATAACGGAAACTATAACAGATTGACAAAATTTTATAAAACACATTTTATCCTAATTTTAGTAATCTAACGTTAATCTCTTAAGTCAAGTCACCGACTATACTTCCCAAATTTCAATCTTGCTCATCAGCGACATCTATTGTGTTACTAGCCAAACTATACAGATTCCTGTTAAATTGCCAAATTATTTCACAAAATTGTTCAAATTTTCAAATTTATCATACTCAACCTTTGTAATTTAATAGCGAAATTGTTCTCATCAGATACATACGATAGATAATTAAAAATGTGACTTTCTTTTGGTTGTTTAACTAAAAATGGTATCTATCTTACCGATAAAATGTCATTACTAGATGTCGCCACAGTAGCGTAAACTGACAGAATTCTTAAAATGGTGGACTGTCATTCAAGTGGCACGTATCTAGGGCGGGGAGATCGTTTCGTATAATCCTGTTGGAAAGTTGATTTTTTGCCGTTGATAAAAAATTGAACCGATAAAAATATACAATAATAAAGAACAATATACAATGTCCGAAATCGATCAATTACCAATTGTGACAATGAAAAGTGCTTTGTCTGCATACCTGTGTCCGTGCAAATTGTCTAAATAGTCCAAATAACCTATGTGTTTGTGTCTGTGTTTACATATGTATATATATGACTATATGTGTATGTGTGGGTGAGTGCGAGTGTGTGTGTGTGTGTGTGTGGATATGTCATTTTCAATCAAAAGGTAAACATTCGTTCTTATCAAGTTTTTATTTTGAGGAATTCGATGTTTTTGTGGACGACGACGTGCCTGCTGGACGAAGACAAACCGTTTTTCTATTGTATTATCGGTAATGTAGGTATTGTCGTGTTTGTTTCACGACCTCTAAAGAGATTCGCCTTCTTTGGGGGGTAAATCGATGGACGGGGCCCATCGGGGGTGTTCTTATCACGGCAAAAGGCGCAGGTTCCGATCGTGGACTGTGTGTACACGTACAGTGGATATTGTCTATCGAATCGCCACATTATTATAGTTTCGATTTATACACAATTACCCAAAAACACTGCCTGCCTTTGCGGATATCCAGGTGAAAGTCGTCGTTTTCCAGTCAATTAAATTCGTTGTCAATTTGTGATAAAATTCGTAAATTATGAAAACGAATTGTAACAAAAATAAGAGGATCTCAATTGAAAATAAAACTGAAAAGGATTATGTTTCTGAAACGATTTCGTTTGTTATTAAAGGACAATTAACACCGATACATTTAGCGAAGACAAAAATGACGAAAAAACGATCCGTTAAGAAGATGGCAATCAAAGCCGGCGAAACTAAAGCTAAACAAAACGTCAAGAAAACTACAAACATGAAAGCCAACAATAAGAAGACGAAAGTTATCAGTAAAAGTGGCAAGCAATTAATCGAAACTGCTGTGAAAAAGGAGAAAATCTCGAATAAAACAGTAAAGAAAATCAAAAACGAGAGCGTGATCAAGAAAAGTAAAAAAGACCCATCAACATCATCATCATCAACAACAACAACAACTAAACGCAGTAAATCGCCACAGAAACCGGATTGCGATAAGACGAAATTCGATGATATCAAAACCAAACAAACAATAGAGAAATTGTTGAAACAAGCCAATCGTGCTCTAAAACACCCCACAAAATCAACAGTCAGACGTAAAAAATCAAAACAACCACCACAAGATTTGGTGAAAACGGAGAAAATTAAAACCAAAACAAAATCGGAGAGAATCCTGAAAAACAAACCAAAAACGAACAAAAAAAGCGATAGTGATGATGATGATGATGGCGGTAATGATGAAGATGAAGATACTGAAGAAGAATCCAAAATTGATATTAAAACCGAACCGAATTCTGATACTGAGAAAAAATCGCTTTTGAATCGTAATAAATCGAATAAAATCCAAACGAAATCATCAAATATCGTATTGATGAAGAAGCGTTTATTGAAGAAGGCTAAAGATAATATTAAACAACAACCAAATAAAGATAAACAACGTAAAATGAAATTGTTTAATTTTTGGAATGGTCCGAAACGGCATCGTGTCGCCTCATTGAATGCCCTAGCAAAAGTGCATTGTTTATATGAGAATGAAACAAGAAGTACACTATTAGATACTAGTGATAATGATAAGAAAGATGATAAATCTCTAGATGATCGACAATTATTGAATAATATTGATAAACAAACACAATCGTGTACGAGAACGTTACGTAGTGTACCCGGTTTGAGGGCAATCGGTAAACATTGGGATATGCACGATACAACATCCAGTTCGGATGATAATAGCGGTTATGAGAGTAATGGTGGTGATGTTAAGACAAGAACGAAGATTAAAAAAGAAAGGAAAAAAGTTAGTACTAGTAATACGATAAATAATTGTAATGATGATGGTTGTAAAAAGACAGAGAAACGTCGCCGTAATCGTACCGAATTAATAATGGATTTGAAAGATATGGTTGTTAGGAAACGTATGGCAAGTTTGAATGCTAGTGCAATTTTGGCGGCCAGTTATTCAGTGGAGAAACGTACAAATCCGAAAAAAGATTATTCAGAAACCGAAGATTCGAGTGATTATTTCAATACGGATAATGAAGATGAGACGAATTGTGAAAATTTTGAAAATAATATAAAAAAAGAGGATGATAATAAATTGATTGAAGTACGTGCATCGCCCAATAAAAAAGTTGCAGTTATATTAAATCAAGATACTGATGTTACAATAACTGGTGTCTACGTGAATAGTACAACACGATCAACACATCATGAAGGCTATTGCAGTATAGCTGGCATGCAATACAGGATATCAGCTACTAGCCATACACAGACAGCGGCTACTGCTGTTGCTACTGAAACACTACTATCATCGAACACAACACAAGATAATGTAAGTCTTTTTTTTAATATTATTTTATCCCTTCAAATCAATCAAATTTTATTTTTAAATAATTTATAGAATAATCCAGAAACGGTTTGTAAATCGTACACACCATTGGATGCATTATCAAATATGCAACCACCATCTGGTTCGGGAACAATCCAGCACGGTGTACCAACACATCATCAACATATGGGACCAACAGCACCGCCACCACCACCACCACCGCCACCAATACCATCAGCTAGCGCTCAACATGTACTACCATTATCGCCGAATCGACGGCATGGTTGTACAAGTGCTTTCACAACACCCCATACAGGACCTTCGTATCATCATCCAGCATCAGCACCACCTTCAGCGACTGCCCATCATCATCCATTAACTGGTGAATCAAGCTATGTTCATGGTGAGTCAAATGAATATTTCTAATTAATGAATGAATTAATCGACGCGTTTAAATGTTTGATCAAACGAGTAGAAGTTTTATTTCAATAAAACCAACAAAAAAAAAATGAAGAGAGAGGCAAAAAAAGGTGACAAAAAAGTTGATTCGACTTTATAAATTATGTCAATTTTAATATGAATGATAAACGCTGAATTATACAGGCGAGTTTTTTTTTGTGTTGGCGTAATTAACATTTTTAATTGAATTTATATGGAATTCTTCGTGGCTTTTTAATAATCTCGTTTTATATAATTTGTTGGTTCTTCTTTTGTGCAATTAATTTTCTCGCCTATTTTATTTGATTCAAATCTGATGTCTGCTTTATAGATTAAATTTAGTAAGTGGGTGAGTTTATTTTTTCGTCAGTCCTTTATAACGTAATAACGATCTAATTATGTCCATAATATTTAAGCAGATAGAGGAAAGTGTGAGTTTAAAGAAAACGCCGCTGTGACGGCGGCAATAAAACAGCTTCTTTGCGCTTTTCTTTATATTATTCAGTAGATTATGGATTTATTATTAGTAGTTTGGGAAATAACAAAGAATGGTGTGGTCATCCATTAAAACATCTCCTTCACATGGTCGAATTCATTCTTTGGTATTTTTTATCTAAAACAAAACACTTAAACATTCTGTATGTGTAAATCGAGTTTTCGTTAAACATAACTGTTTCTTTAGAATATCAAGGAAAACGGCTTAACCGTAGCCATTGATGAAAATGTTGGAAAACTAGATTATTCGAGTTTACATTACAAAAGGTCGTTTCATGTAACTTCAACCGGCCGAAGGCGTGGTTTATGTAAAGGTTGTGCTGTCAATAAAATGGAGGGAAGGTGAAGAAGGTAGGGGATCATATAGATGAGAGAGTATGCTCTCTTCTCCGGCAAAGATTGCAAAAGTTATAAACAATTTAGTACAAAAAAAACTGGGAGTTTGGTTTTTTGCAAATATCTCGGAAACTATTAAAGATGTTTGAAATTTGAAAAAAGATTCTTAGAGGAGGAAATTTCCTAAAAAAAAAGTTCTACCGCCCGGAACTTTACCGTCAATATTAATAATTTTAATTTTGAGGCGAAAATAGAGATTCTTGAACAATCAAAATTTTAACCCATTAAATATCAATAGTAAAAAATAAAAAAATTCACATGCCTTCTAGACACTTGAATAAACGAAAATCCATGGAAAAAAATTTCCCGTAATTATTTTATTAGATATGGTTTTGTTAATTAACTAATTTTTACAAGTTTAAAATTAACATAAAAAACCTGATAATTGTTAAATTAAGAAACCTCAATTTTTTTTCACTTCTTGAAGCTATTCTTGAAAGGCATTAGAAAAGATCCTCGTTGGAAAAATTAAAAAAATTCCATTTTCCGCTTTGTTATTAACAATCTAACGTTAAAATTGTTAACTAACAAATGCGTTTTTAAGCAATCGGTGATTTCCAATTTTTTTAAGTTTGCATTATTCTATAATGTTCTATTGTTAACCTATTCACCGATAAGTTTTTATTCTTTTATAGTTGAATATTTTAAAAACATTTCCAATGGTAATGAGCTGCAAATGTTTGATCTAATTTAAATCCGATTCTTTCAGTTTCTCCTTTGTTCACCAACGGGACTGAATGAATTGCTTTTTTCAAAGTTCGCATCCATTTTCCAGTGTACTTCCTGTTTGTTAACAAAGGAAAAAAACGAAAAATCGGTTTTAAATTAAGTCAAACGGTTAATCTCCATAGTTTTATGAACAACTAAACCACTTTTCTAAAACAATTTTCTTTGGGAGTATAGCTGATTGCCATTCTAAACGAATTTAGAAGAATTGTTTTCTTAAAATATTTAACTATTAGAAAAAAATATTATGGATTAATATGAAAAAAAAATCTTCTAATGGGTATGCTTGCTCTAGAAACGGCTAAGCTAGAACTAATTTCAATAAAAAATGTAGGGATTCACAGACAGAAACCTTCCCAAATTATTTTTTTTTCCGTTGTAATCGGAACTGCACGATAGAGAAAAAGTGTGGGCAAGACCGGAAATGATTGACTGTCGGCGTAGGTTGACTCGGCCATTGATAATCTACCTAGTAAAAACCAATAAGCTTTCAAACTTATGGGATTATTGTGACTGTTCGTCCCTCGTTTTTTTGTTGTTGTAATAGTATAAAGTGGCCGCTCGTAGTTTCAGATAAAATAGCCATTCTGTTATTGGGTCACAAATAAATATTTACAAATAGAGACCTACAAAAGGGACAAAAGTGCAAAAAAAAAGATAGATCTAATATTAGCGTTTTTTATTCGATTCAATCAAAAATCTTACATCTCTTCCGCTACTTTAAACATTAATTAAAACAATCAACGTTCGTTGTTAAAAAATATGTTCTTTTAGAAGTTGTTATTAGTTCCTTCATAATTCCATTAGTAATGTATATAGTTCACCCCTAAATTATAGGGTAATTCGATTAATTATCACGCAAACAAACAATTTGTGGAAGATCAAAGTCTACAAGCATAAACAACATTTACCTTAGGTCTAAAGGGTCGAAAGAGACAATAGGGGTTGAACTTTAAAAAAAAACTACAACCACTTATTTTGCAAAAATGTCGCAATCAAAAAACGCATACGAAGCGGAATTTTGACGATGAATTTCAACGTTTGTTGTGCCCTTTTCGTTAAGTTCGCCAGCGATAAATAGCTAAACTCCGGTAATGTTAGTTTATGATTTTTTAATGGATTTGTTAAAATTTTAATGTCAAAAGGACGCTTAGAGACAGGGCCCGACAACAAGGAACTTGGGACTCGTTTTTTTTTCGATTAATAACTACACTGTTAAAAATTTTCTGAAATTTCAGAAGCTAACGTTTCTGAAATTTCAGTATCAATATTCTGGAAGTGTTTCAAGTATAATATTATTCTGAATTTTCAGAATCTAGATTCTGACAGTGTTTCAAGGAATTGATTATTCTGAATTTTCAGAACGTATTTGGAAATTGGATTATTTTTGAGAAAATTTTCTAAAATTTACAAACTAACATTTCTGAAAGTATTCCGAGAACAATATAGTTCTGAATTTTAAAAAAGTAGTTGGGAATTCATAAAGCAGCAGTATTTGTAAAAAGATGCTCTGCAATTTCGTAGGCTAATTTATCTGAAATATCTGTTGTATTTCTGTTGAAAGTTCAAAAATATAAAAAATTTTCAAAAGTTCTGGAAGTTATTGTTTTTAGCCCAAAGAGCTTAAAAATGTGGAAAATTCATATTTTTGAACTCGGAGAGCTTACTAATTGGTGTATTTCTGAGATATTTGAACTTGAAAGTAGCTGACTATTCTAGTGATAGCGGGCTAGATTAACTGCTTTCAATATTTTTTTTATAACTCAAAAAGCGCATTTTTGTTTTAAATCAAAAAATAATATAAAAATAAAATCTTGCATAAGGGCGCTAAGCGCTCCAGTGACGTGGCTTTCTATTTTCACTGGTTCGACTACTACCAAGTTTTCCATACACAATTGTGCAATTTGCAGTAGATTTGTACTGTTGAAATCCGAATCGAATAGTGTTAGATGAAATTGTACAATACTTTTCTAAAATGTTTAGAAAAACTATTCAAAAGATAGTTAGTGTCTCGTTTGTAATTTATATAAAATAAGTTTAAAAATTTAATGCAATTGCACGTTCGAAACGAAGAATCAATTAAGCTGCTTTTTAACTCGACTGTTGCTTAAAATATGAAGTAACAAGTGGTTTGTAACAGTCAGGAAATATCAAAATGGTTACAGTGACAAATCATCATCTGGAAACAAAAAGAAAAAGATAATTCCATCCCCATTTACCATCTTCAAACTAAATTTTCGGTTGAACTAAGTTGATTTGACAAACAATTAAAATATTTGCATCGGTGAAATTTTGTTCAATACACAATGCATAAATCGATTTAAAATCGGCACAATACTATTATCCAGTAATTTGTGATAATCGAAAAATAATGGTTCGTTTAGTGTCTTCTTTAAATTTATCGATCATTTTTTGGAGGCAACAACAAATACGACTTTTTGTGTATTTGTAAAATTCACCGAAATTAATCAGTAAAGCTGATTTAAATTCTTTTGCCGTTATTTACGTTCATTTCATCGTCTGTTTTATTGTTTTATTAATAGAACAAATTCTCTATTATTATATCGCAAACATAAATTGTATGTTAAAATGGGGTTACAAACATTATGTTTGTTTGTTATATTCAAATCATCTCAGTTTTGTTGCAATAATCAAGTTAAATTCGAATTGAAATGTCATAATTTCCGTAATTTGCCTTTTAGTTACCAGTTTCATATTGCCAGATTTATTTTTAAATAGAAAGAAGTCAACTACAATTTTATCTTCTATCTTTACTGCTTTATATTTTCAAAATTCGTTTTTCTATAAAATGCAATTTTTTGTAAGTTTTAAATTAATAAAAACTGCAACCGTTATGTATAAACAATGTAATTATTTGGAGGAAGAAACTGCTACTCTTTATGGTTTGACGGGAAACAAGCAAATTTTTCTATAGAATTTTCGTCTAACGAGCTGCAGTATTGAAAATCTTATCAGTATAGAAACAGACAATTCGTTTCTTTTTACAATAAGTAAATAATTGACGGTGAAAGTCTTATTTTTTTTCGCTTGGCTTTTCACCATCTAATCAATATTTATTATAAATAATATAAAACAATAAATTATTCTTGATACTCTCAGTAGAGTTCAATATTTTCGAGTACCCCACAAGGTAAGAACACCAAAATCGACTAAATTTTTATTTCTTATTTGAAACAGTTAAAATAATTAATTATAGATTAAGTTGTTAATAAAACACAACTTTATATACTTTAAGTTGTTAATAAAATATAACTTAAAGCATATTTTGTAGTAGATTTTAAAATTAAAAGGCTTTCAAGTCATCAATCCAAGTATAGTTGACTCAAAATTCTTTACTATTTATAGAACGTTTTTATGGGGACATTTTTAATGTTTTAATATATTTTGTTTATCTAAAAATTTTCAAATAGTTTTATTTAGGTTCATTTAAATTTCCATAATTAAATCTGTACAAGCAACGTATATTATATTCTAAATACATACCCATTATGTAAACAGTAATTATTAGCATTGTTTACTAATTTATAAGTTTAGTTTGAGTATTCTCAAATCTCATTATAGAAGACAGAATGATAAGGAAATTGTAATAAAACTACTTACTCGAAATCAGTAAATTTAATGGATTAATCAGAGTAACAAATTGACAACGTATCTTGTTGATATAGAGCCTGGGTTCTCAAAGTGCGACCTGGGGTCGCAGTGAATACAGCCCGGGACATCATTTTTTATCAATCAAATAAATAAATAATTAAATATTACGAAAATTGGACCGTAATTGAAAAAAAAATGAACCCCTGGTTTAAATTATAAATTTGTATTGACAATCAGGGTCTGTCCAAGCTTTTTTGGCGCTCCAACTTATATTCGGCGCACCCCTCTCGAAAAGTACCATAAAGAAACAAGATAATGATCCGTCGAAATTGAAAATTTTCCAGTTAATAATAGAAGTCCCTCAATAATGTGCTGCATGCAAATCAAGTATGATATGTACTGAAAAATGGAGCCCCTAAATTTCAGCCGCTTCGGGCTCTGTTAATAATTAAATCCGTAAATTTGCTTAAAATGCAACTTATTGAGTTTTAAAAATGCTGCAAATTATGTCTAAAAATCAAGAAAAGATCGTTATAAGAGAGGTAATCTTGCGGTTGACAATACAATGTTGATTGTTTTATTATAAAGCGATTGTCGACGTATACAGTCCTTTATTTAAATGTAAATACGCTTTGCCAAAAGAAAAGCATGCAAATATGACATTATTTAAAAAAAGAGATTTTTTTTAAATCATTTACTACTCTTCGAATCTGATTCGAACTTAAAAATATCGCGATTATGTTACGTTTTTGTCTATGTCGTTTGCCACCTCTGTATATCGACATCTGATTCTTGATTTCGTATTTTATTTTGATTGTCGTTGCAATAGTTCGTTAGTTTTTATTTTCATATCATTTATTCTGGATTTTAACAATAAAAATAAGTCTAAAAGCTACTCCAAAAAAAACTAACATAAATCACAGATGTAATTGCAACTATTAACAGTCTCAATTCATTGTCTTCTTGTTGAACATCTGTTATTATTTGTTATAAGTATGGGGATTGCTCTAGCTGTTAGTGTTAGAAAAAAATAGAAAGATTACCAACCGATTTTTCTATGAAATACGATTCTATCTCTGTTCGACATATTCGTTTATACATGTTCATGGAATATATAGTTTATCATCTGTTGATGGTTTTGTGGCAGTTGTAAAAGTGTCAAAAGTTAAATTTTTGTCAATGAAGACCCAACTATTGTTATTATTGTTAAAGAGATATCGACAACGATGTATCCCATTGATTTCAAAACTCTATAAAAATGTGAGTGAATTATGTACGTTTACATAAAGAGATCGATTACTTCTGGGAAACAATTATCAAGAATTCATTTATAAATCAAATTGACAAGAGACAAGATGTAATTCCTTAATAGTTATGGTACTTGTTTTTTTTTGTAGAAAAAAAGAGGATTATTTTACATAATTAGATGAAAAAGAAAAGTTGTTTTATATTCAATGGTTCTTATTATATTGTAACGAATCGCTTGGATATTTCTCAATTTATTCAAGAAAATAATGGAATATTATCGAATTTCGATAATTCAAACATTGTTCATAATGGAATCATATTCAAGGTTAATTCCAACAAAAATAAAATTTTAATAGAAACTTCCATACATATTTACATTATTTACAATGTCTTAGATTTCCGTTTCAATAAATTTGATTTAAAACAAAATCAAAAGACTGAAATAACAAATTTGCAATTCTTTAAGGTGAATAAAAAGTACAAAAAATTCTTTCAATATGTTTACTTTATTGATAAAGTTTTTCCTACATTCTGTTCTATTTAGAAACTGTCTCTAGACTTTCTGTTATAACAAAAAAACAACTCACTGGTTATTTGAGACTCAGTATTTTATGAATAATGATTCAGCAATCTAGCCTACCCATTACAGCCAACAACTAAATACTTGTCAGAAAGTTGATGTGAAACACTTTTTTTGTTCATATTGCTTATTTCGATTTCATGAATAAATATGATGAGTTTGTACATTTAGACGGCGAGACAGTGAAGATTTTAGACAAAACGATTTTGTCGAATAATTCATTTAAAACTCTTATCGGATGTTTAATAAATTGCGAAACGAAACATGATTGTATCGAACTGATGATGACAGGAAACATCTTTAAACATCCAAGTGAATATTTTATTGAAAAACTGAAATTTGCCCGAGTAGTCGCTACAAATTCAATTAGTCGTTCAATTTGCCTTTAGACTTCCAATATGAAGAGGTGCTGCAATAGAGGAAAATTTAATGCGATTGACTTTGTTAGGTTGTAGTTCATGTATTTAAATGATATGCAGTATGAATTGTGTGAGGATTGCAATAAAGATGTTTT
The DNA here is from genome assembly GCA_021725515.1 of Epicauta chinensis. Classification (NCBI taxonomy): domain Eukaryota; kingdom Metazoa; phylum Arthropoda; class Insecta; order Coleoptera; family Meloidae; genus Epicauta; species Epicauta chinensis. Next base: position 176,559 of record JAEDXX010000119.1, read on the forward strand.
TCTATTCCGGAAAAGAGGTGAAAACTTTGACAAAAAATATTGTAAAGGGAATTGAGTAGCTTTTATGTCCCTTCGCAAATTTGAGGGAGAAATTGAAGTTCAGCCTGTTTACTTAAAATTGCCTTAAAAATCCCCAATATTTTTCAGTGATTTAAATATTGAATGATTAAGGCTTTTAAGCACTATTAAAAGCAACTTGATAGGGGGCCATAACTATACCTAATTATAGGAAGCAGATTTTTGTCATTTTATTTTTTTTCGTTTGCTATTTGTGTAAAAAAATCATGTCTATAAGCTTAAAAAAGGGACAGAGTGGGGTGAAAAACTGAAGAAATTCATATAATTATTGTTTATTTCAGTAGCCCCCATGTGAGATATAGAAAATCTGTCTGTTTGAAGTAGCCTCTAAGAGCCTCTTTTCTTCAATTTGTAAATTAATTAAACCGTTTTGAAGATATTATTATTTAAGAACTGATTTTATAATGTCAACTTCAACCCCTATTTTTTTTTAAATTTGAAGACATTCAGACATTGTGTATCAAAACTGAATAGAATCGCGAGTTTCCACCTCGTGAAAGTTCAGTGTCGTTTATTTTCTATTATGTACATAATGCAAACATACTGCCAACCGGACGATCCGAGTTAATTAGCCAATTTAGAAAATTTTCAACTGGCCTTATAATTACTAATTAGATACAACGATATTAAAATTAATTTTAATGAAAAAATTTCCCGAGTCGAAATTTAAGTTCTACGGAGATCCTTACAGGTCCTGTTTAGATTTGAATTATGCACTTTTATGTTCTTAGGTGCTATTTAGAATCTTACAGCTCTGTAATGTACTGTAATTATTTATAACAAGAACCTCTAAATAAGTACTAGAAAGTAAGTGCTGAAAGTGAAAAAAAGCAGAGCTTATTAGATTCTAAACAGAACATAATTTCTTTGTTATTTATAATCTATGTAAGTAAGTACTGACGAGGACTCTAATTTCAACTCGGATTGAAAAAAAAAGTACTGGTATAGTCCGTCTAAAAATTAAGTACTTAATGTTTGGAAAGCTTCTAACTTTTACGTGGGTATTTGAAAAAAAAGTAGGTATTTCAATTTTGAGACTTTTGCGTTGCATAGATTAGTTATATTTCTGTGATTTGGAATTTTATACTTAATGTTTGGGCGAAGTACAGTGGTGGCCATATAATTAAGAACGATATACAAAACAACAAACACTTGTTTGAATTCATTTTATACATTCTGTATATGTAATTCTTTTAGCTCAAAAACAAATAATACCAAGAATGCTGTGTAGACCATCTGTACGCGATGCGTTCTTAATCCGATTTTCTACAAAATATAATAAAACCGGCACTTTTCCCACGGTACTGATGGTCATATACACTATTGGACAAAAGTAAAGCAACACTCTTGAAAATATAAACAATGGTCAATTTTGCAATAAAAACAGTACCCTGCTGATGAAACGTTTTTTGATATCTGATCATTATAGTTGGCAGGTGCTATTTCTGTAGCAACAAAGCAAAACAAATCATATTCTCTATGTCTTTTGCATAACGTATCAATTTGTTGTTATTTTCTGTGCGACAAAAGTATTGCAACAACCTTCTACAATTGAATTATTTGATAGAATTTGTGGTTGTATTCAATTATTTTTATTGAATAAGTGATAATAAAAAATATTGAAGATGCCTAAAGGTGTTGGAACCTCTTATGAAGTGAAACAGAAGGTCGTAAAAGCTTTCTGTAGTGGTGAAAAGCAATCTTCTATTGCGAAACGTTTCGAGCTTGGTCGTTATACTGTTTCAAGGATTATAAAGAACTATAGTGAAAGAGGACATCTAAAAAGTGTACCAAAGTCCGGTAGACCTCGAAAAACTACCATTCAGACAGACAGGTTGATTAAAAGAATTAGCATAAATGATCCATTTAAGTCAGCTACAAGAATAAAAGCCGAAATTGCAGGTGTAAATGTTAGTAGCAGGACAATTCAAAGAAGACTTGTTGCTGCGAAGCTTTATAGTAGAAGACCTGCGAAGAAACCACTAATTTCCGCAAAAAACAGAGCCGCACGACTTGCCTTTGCACGTAATCATTTGAATTGGACTGTGGATGATTGGAAAAAGGTTCTTTTCAGTGATGAAACCCGATATAACATCTACAAATCTGATGGTATGCGACGTGTCAGAAGACCAGTGGGTCACAGATTCGATCCAAAGTTTGTAATACCAACTGTAAAACATGGCCAAGGAAGTGTGTTGTTGTGGGGTTGTTTCTCGTGGTCTGGCGTTGGACCAATTCACTTTATAGATGGCATTATGGATGGTCTTGCATATAGGGAGATCCTCCAAAAACACAATGTTACCATATACAGAATGGCACATGCCTTTACACTTCCTTTTTCAACAAGACAACGACCCGAAACACAAATCACGCGTTGTTACGGAGTGGTTGAGACAGGAAAAAATACGAGTTTTGGAATGGCCAGCCCAATCCCCCGACCTCAATCCAATTGAGAACTTATGGGAGGAGGTCGAAAGACGAATTAGAAGTGATATTTATCAAAACAAACGAGCTTTAATTGATAAAATCAACGACGTTTGGACGCATCTTCCTGAAAGCGTGATACAAAAATTAATTTCGTCTATGCCAAGAAGATGTGCTCAAATTATTGCAAATAACGGTTATGGCATAAACTATTAGGCACTATGGACGTTGTTTTATACTTTTGTTACTTGTTATTGTTTTGTGTTTTTGTGTTATTGAACAGATCGTTGAATGTTGCTTTACTTTTGTCCGACTATCATTTCAACAAATAATTATTTTCCTGATATAAAAAATTAATGAAGAACTCTTATTAACGGTAATGGCCATCATAGTACTTATTTAAGTCGTACTAATATATTTGATTGAGATTCTCACATTTTTATGAATGTAAATTTCAAGTTATAAGAATAAATCACGGAAAATACTATATGTTGCTTTACTTTTGTCCAATAGTGTAATTAGGAACGTTGCAAATATGAAGTAGTTGGCGTCGAATTCGTTCAGTGTGCACATTGAAAATTTATTACTGTAGTTGTGATATTTGTTATTAATAAGTAAATATGGGGAAAAGTAAAAGCTGTGACTCTACAATGAGAAAATGTATAATAAACTTGCGCGAGAAAACCTGGTCGTATAAGCAGATAGCAGATCATTTAAAGTGTTCGAAAACTATGGTATTCAATGCTTTGCGTCACTATAAGCAACATAATACTACGGAAAATGTGAAAAGGAAAACTAGACCTCGTAAGACAACTCCCAAAACAGATTCAAGAATTGTACGCTTATCAAAAAAAATCCGCGCTTGGGATCTAATGAACTAAAACACGAAATATTCGGAGAGTCGAGCACTGGCGTATCCTCTAGAACAATTAGACGCCGTCTCAATGAAGCGCAGTTATTTGGAAGAGTTGCACGTAAGAAACCATTGGTTAATCTAAGGAACAGAAAACGTAGAACACAATTCGCAAGAAACCATAGGCAATGGACAATAAGTCAATGGAAACACGTACTCTGGTCGGACGAAACCAAGATAAATCGTCTGGGATCTGATGGTCGACAATATGTTCGTCGGCCGCCAGGCAAAGAATTTGATCCCAAATTCACAGAAATTACATTGAAGCATGGAGGTGGCTCAATCATGGTCTGGGGATGCTTTTCCTGGCATGGAGTTGGTCCAATTCAACGAATTAAGGGAATTATGGACCAGCACATGTACATTAACATTTTAGACACAATTATGCTACCTTATGCAGAGGAGAATCTACCGGTCATTTGGAAATTTCAGCATGACAATGACCCAAAGCATGCTGCACGGTCAGTAAAAGATTGGCTTGCTCGTAACGCCGTCACAGTTCTGGACTGGCCTTCATGCAGCCCCGACCTAAATCCTATAGAACATCTGTGGAATGATGTAAAGCGAACTATAAGACAAAAGAGAATAGCCAATATGGATCAACTTTTTGAAGAAGTCGTGAGAGCCTGGGAAGCTATTCCTCAAGAACGCTGTGCAGCTCTTGTCGAATCCATGGGTAGAAGATGTGAGGCAGTGTTAAAAAATAAAGGATATCCCACTAAATATTAATAAAACAATTAAATAATTATGTTAGTTACCTTTATAGTTGAACATTATTTTTGTTTTTGTTACTATGTTCTGCCGTTCCTAATTATATGTCCAGAGCTAATTCCTTCTTTTTGTCTAAGATGCCAATTTTAGACGCATAAATGAAAATTTTTATTATGTTTGAATGTGTATTCTTATTTTAATAAATTATTTCAATGTACAGGGTGGACCATTTTCGATGGTTTTGCAGGGTATCTCCTATAAGGAGAGCTCGTACAGAATAATGGATAGTACATTCCTGTCCTACTTTTTCCTGACTAGTCAGATGGTGCAATTAGATTTTTGCTATGTTCTTTTGTTTTCGAGTTATGGCCGTTTTTTCACTTTTTTGCGATTTCTAAGATGCCTTATATCTCGTAGGCTTTCAAAAAAGTTGACGCTTTTTCCACAGTTTATAGTGTAGTTTTTAAAGCTGATTCTATTTAGCTAATTATATTTTCTCTAGCTTTTACCGTTTTTGAAATATAACACAAACCTGTGTTTTTTTAAATGGAACCTATATTTAATTTATCGCTCATTAAATTGCTTATTTTTTTCTGATTTCAAATATATGTGGTTTGCTATAGTTATTTTCAAAAATGTGAGAGTTATTTGAAAAATTTCGATTTCGAAGGGAAACATTCCTAAAATCATATTCGAAAAGACTTTAGAGTGCTATGAAACAATCGTTTTTTAGCTTGTCAACGAACTATTATTTTGGTTGCTATTTATTTATTCTTTTGTTTTCGTATTTTGCAATAGGTAAAATTTGTTTCATGGCACTCTAAAGTCCTTTCGAGTATAATTTTTGTAATCACTACTTGCGAAATCGAAATTTTCAAAATAACTCCCGCATTTTTGATAATAACTATATCAAACTATATATATTTGAAATCAGAAAAAAATAAGCGATTTAATGAGCAACAAATTAAATATAGGTTCCATTTAAAAAAACATAAGTTTGTGTTATATTTCAAAAACGGTGAGAGCTAGAGAAAACCTAATTAGCTAAATAGAATCAGCTTTAAAAACTACACTAGAAACTGTGGGAAAAGCGTCAACTTTTTTGAAAGCCTACGAGATATAAGGCATCTTAGAAATCGCAAGAAAAGTGAAAAAACGGCCATAACTCGAAAACAAAAGAACATAGCAAAAATCTAATTACACCATCTGACTAGTCAGGAAAAAGTAGGACAGGAATGTACTATCCATTATTCTGTACGAGCTCTCCTTATAGGAGATACCCTGCAAAACCATCGAAAATGGTCCACCCTGTACATTACACCCACTTTGTAATAGCTCCCAGCAAACGTAAAAAAACTGTTTAAAATATATCGTTCTTAATTATATGGCCTCCACTGTATATAAATGAAGTGGCTCGGTTGTTTGATCCTCCTGAACTGGATGCAGATCTCGAAAAAATAAATCGATACCGATATCAAGCACATTATCGACTATAAATACGGTGACCATATTACCTTTAACGAAATACAGGACAAGCCGAACTAGACTGACCTTAAAAGTTTTAAGGTCAAACAAAAAGTTATTACAGATATATTTTATATTATATATTTTGGATTGTCATCGAATTTTCACATCTTACGGCAAAACTAAAGAAGTTTTCCAGAAAAGTTTCATTTGAGATTAAAGCTCATTATCATTGGAAACGATTGCAAAAGAATTTTTTTCTGAAAAGTCTTTGTAAAAAATAAATGTTGCCAATAAAAGGTCCAGCGGATAAACTGAAGTGAACCATCAGAAAGATGTCGAATATAAAAATAGTAAACCAGAATTTAGTTTTGCTTAAACAATTATAACAGCAAGGGACACTATACAATAATGTATTTGTGCTTTGATTTTGCGATATGCAATCCTGCTGGTCTTGCCGTACAAACTCTCAACTCAAACACAACATTTAATTAAACTCCATTCACTAAATTTTAATAGCTTTAAAGGCCGATATTCCAACAGAAATTCCGTTATGCCTCATTTACACGGGGACAGTAACTAAAGCAAGTCATTTTTCCCCATTGGCGTTGTGTAAACGTTTTATTTGGTACTAAAGACAGTGGAAGTTTTTTTTACTATTAAATCAAACCTGCTTAAGTTACTTGCTGTGGCTAAATTTAGTGACTTGTTTAAGTTACTTGCTTTAAGGTCAATTTACACGGGGACAGTAACTAAAGCAAGTCACTAAAATTTAGTAAATTACCATTTAGTGATTGCCTACACGGCGGTTTAGCTGGGCCTGTTTAATCGAGAATAAAAATGGCGCCGATTGAACGTAAACGTGTTACATCGGTTATTAAATAATGTATTTTATTATTATGTGAAGAAATTAGTGATATAATACAATATGAAAATTATCTTGTCTTGTCTTTAGTTACTGTCCCCGTGTAAATTGACCTTTACGGGAACAGTACTAAAGCAAGTAACTAAATTTAGTCGCTTGCATTGTGTAAACGTTTGATTTAGTACTAAAGACAGCAAAAACTTTAGTGCTTTAGTACTAAATCAAACGTTTACACAATGCAAGAGGCTAAATTTAGTTACTTGCTTAAGCTACTTGCTTTAGTTACTGTCCCCGTGTAAATTGACCTTTACTCTATACTTTTGCATAGCCGAAAAAGAATTACTGTCGGGACCTTGGACGGAATCAAAAGAATTGTAGAATCGGCCTTAAATCCACCTTCAATTGCACAATGGAAAAAATTAACATTTACGTTTGCTAAATAGACACTTATGGAAAATTGAAAGGATTACAAAAATCCGTTTGTTTTTGGATGGAAAAAATTACGTAATCTATTCTTATTTCCAAAAAAAAATACTTTTATAACATTTACATAAAATTATTAACGCATGCGTTAAAAAAAAATTAAAACCAAAACCAAAACAAGATTGTAACAATTCGGTTAACATAAGTTTAGCGTACATTAAAATAGGGAGGAATTGTAAATCGGAAATAGCCGATATAGACCGACACAACGGGTTCATTGTACATCCCGTAGAACGTTTCTAGAGATTCGAATTTTGTCGAGTATTAATTCGTATATCATTTACGAAATACGACAAAAAAAATAATACGATGTATTATATTTTTCTGTTAAACGTTAAAATTTAACGTATACGTAAACTTAACGTCATAATCATTAAAAATCGTGACGCCATAGATTAATTATTAATACATTATTGAATATTTATGGAATATTCGAATACGTGACAGGTTGTAAACCACGTGTCGTTTGTTTATTATTTTTGTTTGAACAAAAAATTAAAACGTTATTACAATATTTTATACGTAATCCACATGTGTTAACGTTAATTTTTATGGCGGTAAATGTGATCTTTAAACGTTTCCATTTGTTTAATATTCGAATTTAAGGATGGAAAACGTAGAAATAACGAGAATGTGACTTATTACGTGTGCAAGTGTTTTATGTTTAAGTTTGTGTGTTTTTTTAAAAATTATAATTTACTGGAAACTGCAGGATTACGGAGAGATGTTCGCTATGATTCTCACATCACAAACGGGTAAATTCGATTTTTCATAATTCCTGGATGTCACAAGAATCTACATCATACTAATTAAGTTGATATATTTGATGTAATGATTCAATAAGTGACTAAATTAATGGATAAATTCAAAGAAAATTCGAGGGGTTTTTCTTGGAAAACCATTCGAAATGCCTGCGATGATTTTCTTACAATTCAATAATTAGTTGCGTTTATTAAAAGGAAATGAAAGGGTTATTTCATATTGTAAACTTGTTGAGAGTATATATATAGTTTTTTTTTATTCTTCTTTATTGTGTTGTACGTATGAATATGTGGATGTGGATGTGGATGTATGTATATGGTTGGGTTCCTCGTTGATTCTCTCTTGGTTAGCAGCTGCTCCGGACAGCTGGCTACCGGAGAAAAAGGAGTCACAACCGTTTCCCTTTTATCTCTCCATTTTGGTTTTCTGCTTGATTTAAAAACAAGACGGCGACATCGATGACGATGAATATCAATGATTTTGTTGTTGTTGTTATTGAAAAGATACAAAATTTCCGAAATCGATTAATTTGAAGAATTACATAATTTTAATTTAATCGATCCACCTGTCAGTTTACTGTGTTCCTTTATTTATTATTAATTTTATTAAAAAGTTTAAATTATATTCGTTTTAGTGAGATGAGAAATTTCTATAAACATTCTCTTATTGAAACTGTATAATTTTAGTTGAGTTGATCATGCAAAAGTTTACATTATGTAATTTATATGATTAATACTTTCAATGATTTGAAATTTATCGATTTATTTTAATTGGTATTTGAATTTCCCTATATTATTATAGTTTACTACTGCATAAACTTTTAATATTATTATCTTGAATAGATTCTCTTTATAATTGTTTAATAATAATATTAATAACTTATTAATGATAAACTTTAAGTTAATATAAACAATTTATGTAATATTCATAATCTTCAATTGTAATAATATGTTTTACGGCACGTACGGTATTTTATTACATAATATTCAATTATGGAAATTCTTTATTGAGTCTTTAATCTTGAAGAATACCTATCGAAAAAACATCTGACGACTTTCATAGGAACAATACGTTAATATAGTGGTCACAATGACTCAAGAGATTAAAGTCAAAGTAATACATTTAGGTCCAAATTTGAGCGATTTACAGGATGTTTCACGTCACTTTTTGATCTCAAATATCTCGCTTGTTTGAGAACGGATTTTAGAGAAAATTGAAGAACTTGAAGTACACTACAATTGAACACATAATTGATCACTTTTATTTAACCCGCAAAAATAGCTATTTACTGTACAAAGTGGTAAAATCATACTTTATCCAAGAGCGGAATCCGCGAGTGGATAAAGGGACTTTACCATCGTGTGCAATACCAGATTTTGTTTAATACTTGCCATTCAAACTCTTGTTTTTGTTCGTTTGCTGTAAAGTAAAACCTTTACCGTTGTGGTGGGTAAAGTGCTACTTTATCATCGAGCTTTTAGTCGATAAAGTAGGACTTTAACAGCAAGTATTGAACAAATACTATTGAAGCTTTGAATTCATAGATTTCACAAAATAGCTATATTATAAAAACTTTCAAAAAATATTGCGTGGCAATGAAATCGATACGTTTTTTAATGAGTTGACCTTGCTAGTAATGATTCGGTTGTGAAACATTTTGAGGCTGACAATCAAGATTTTAAAACAAAAAAAAGCAAATTCATATTAAAAGATTCAATAGCAATTAGTATTTTGCAAGTTATTGCTTTTTCTCTCAATATTTCCGGAATTGCTACATCTGGAAATTTTACTCGTCAATCGATCTTTAAGTTTTTGAATTATCCAGAAATAAGCGACACATTCAAGACTAAAAGCCGGGTCAAGACGAGAGCAATGAGCATACACAAACAAGGTGAGCACACATAAGTGCTCAAGTGTGGACGGTATCACGAGCCGGCGGCTGTCGGTTTTTTGGAATTGCTCAAAGGAAATGCGTGTGTTTCGGCTTGCTCTATCTGGACGCTTTTCGTATTAGTTTCATATTGTTAATGGTCCACATACAACTGGAGCAGTACGAACACTAAATATAAAACGCACAACTAACACACTACATTCCTGTTTATGCACACAACGAGCAAATACATATGTGTGCGTGCTCAGGTTGTACTTGCTCTCGTCTGGACCCGGCTAAAGAGTTACGTATAACGCTCTGAATAATAGAGCAATCAATGATTATATGCGTCTATTGTTGGCGTCCCTATTGTGGTGCAATTTTATCACTTTATCTTTAATCTCTTGAGTCGTTGTACGCACTATACATACGGGTGTTTTTGTTTAATCGTCGTTAACGCTTAAGATTTGCTTTTTTTTAAAAGAGAAATTATTGGTAGATTGCACTGTAAAATAAACTTCTGATGCGTGGGAAGTTTGTATACAGTTAAATAGTAAGAAAGTTTTTAGATTGGTGCTAACTTTTCTCACTGTATAATGTCAGTCCTTACGCCTCCTTAGTTTGCCTTTTTTATAGTAGAAATCACTAGAGCTAAAAATTTGACTTACTGATAAGAAGTTTTGATATGACGTCGTTTATAATATAATAGATACGGTTTTATTTATCTCTCAAAATTGTCGTGAATAGAAATAATCAGATGCAGTTTTTTAGGGTAAAACATGTTTTTTTTTAATTTTACCATCTTTATTACAGAATCCACTGGTGGTCTCATTTTATAAATTTTCCTGTAATCTGCTAAGTCATGTGTCCTTTGAATGTAGAAAGGAAAAAAGTGTAGTCTGAATTTGATTTGCCATAATTTTCCATTAGGTCATATTTTGCTCTTGTTTGTAGTCTCTTCCTGCATTTTTTAGTGCAAACAAATGCTAAAATTCGCCAGTTCGGTGCAGAAAGTGCAAGTTCAAAGCCAACATTTGTTTTACTTGATATCAATATGGACACATTCGAGTCCATTCTCTAGGGATCCACAATCTGTACGGATCCATAATTTATTGTAGGTACTAATATAAAAGTAGTTATATAATTTGTTGCTAAGAATCTGCTTGTTGACCTTATCTGATCCTCTAGAGGCAAAATTAGATAAAAATATGAGCTACGTTTCACTTAATGTGTAACCATCGGTACAGTTCTTCTAATAGTTGAATATTTTTGTTCATCGGTGAGTTTTGATGATAATCCGTAAAGAAATCGTATTAAAGATCATCAAACACGTACATTTACTATAAGTGGAACAATTTCATTGTGGTTTAGTAGTTGTTTTTTTTCTCCCCACAAACTTTATAAAGTTAAATACAGTACGTTTATTTTTGGAGTGAATTTCATTTCGTGATATGAATCATCAAGAACACCTTGAATATCTTTGTTGCTAGACAAGTTCAATATTATATTTTTAACATGTTAATTGATTCCAAAATCAACTGAATAAGTATTAAAAAAAATAACAACAAATTCTTGGCTGTGAATATTATTTATGAGCAAACTGAAACATGATTTTGCTTTTTATAAAATTTATCGACTTTCATCCTTTACAAAACCAGAATAAATAATTTTCATATCAATTTTTGATTCAATTACAATACTAATACAGTAGGGCTTCAATATAACCTTTTAAAATCTTAATCCTGAATAATTAACATAAAATTTTGTTTATTTTTAGTAAACTTCTAAAATTGTTAAAACTGGGACAAACTTTATTATTACTGATCATTTTTTTCAATATTTCTCACCAGTTTCGATTTACTATAAAATTCTAATGAAGTTTGAAAATTTTATAATTACACACCAGGGAAATAGTTTTTAAAACTATTGATTTTTCCTAATTAATACTTATTTTGTGTTAACAGTAATACGATTGATTTCCGGTTCGTATTAATTTTATTATTATTCGTATTAAAACCATATAAGTGTTTGTCTCTACAGAAAAAACTGACAGTCTACCATTCTCAATAACCGTTCATTTATTATTAAAATATGCTAATTAATAATGAATAAGTTTCTTTACCTGTCTAGAAGTGAAAGAAAATTTTCAACGCTTGCATGTAAACGATGATAGCTTGTAAGTGTTTTATTTTGAGCCGGTCAATGTTTCGCTACCGCCGCAATTTATTAAAATAAATCGAATAGAAATTATATAGATAAAAATTATAGTCTAGCAATAGTATATTGTGCAACTAGTGCGGGAAGTTGTCAATTCCACACACAATTTTTTATTACCAATGCGACGATATACAGAATTTTTGCAGAACGCAAATAATACTTTCGCGCCCGGAAAAAAATTTGCAGCACGTTAATCATATATTGTTACATAGCCTGTGCCATCAGCGACTTTCCGTACGAAATTGCGGGCGAAAAGTTAGCATTTTCGCCGCATGAGTAATAAAAAAGTTTATTACACCATGCCGTGTCACGTGCATTATTTTTTACACGTGTTAATTAAATAAAATATCTCAAAAATTATGAAACTGCATGTTATGCAGCACATTAATAAAGGGATATTTATGATTTGTCTGTGACGTAGATGTCGATATTAATATGCTATTTATGCACGTTTTCCAACATGTGCGTCCGTGTTGCTTGTATTTTTCCGTTTCTATTATATTCGAAATAAAGCTTAAAACTTAACAGTTCTCGTGTCAATCTACATACATAAAATATTATGTAAGCTATTCAATTATTATTATTATACAATTTTTCTAAGAGATATTGATTGTTAAATTTTCGTTAAACAACACTAGTTGTGTGTGTGTGTATATTACATATCTATACCTACATTTGTTAACAAGAACCTAAAGGTATGACAGAACAGTAGGTAGTTTTGTTGGATATCACCTGTCCTATTGTGGTTTCTCAACAACACCTGCCCCCGCAGACAAAAAAAAGAACGTCCAACTCTCTCTCGCTCTCCTTCCTATAATTTATCGTATCATCTTTATCATTAGTGTAAAAGAAGATAGATAGTGGTGAGTAGTGGCACGTGCCACTTTAAAGGTATACATGTCACGATTAAGATTAATGAGAGAAAAAAAGAAAAGAGATAAGTGTAGACCTATATTAAAGATTGTAAATATGAATGATATAAATCTTTGGTTATTTTGACAATTTCGTAATTAATAAATTAATTTAAATTGTCGATTAAATTATTATTATTTTTTTTTAGATAATAGCTGTTTTATTGCTATTATAAAACATTTTATAGTTACGTAATAGTAATAATAATGATGTTATGTACATGTTCACCGTGGGCAATAATCTCTCAGTTGTCTACGGCATTCATTTCATTCTTTTATTATTATTTGAAATGTGGCATAATCATTGCTTGGTTTGAATTTAAATTCAGGTTATTATGACAGAAAGGAGAGGGTATATTTAATATTAAATAGAAAGAAATGGAGTAGAGACGAGTGGAGAAGATTAAGAAAAACAAATTTAACGGATCTCCTTTCAGCATAGATTTCATTCATATCTATTTTCTACCTGTAAACTAGGATAGACATTGAATATTCTAGATCTACTATACTATTGTGTGGATGTTTCGAAAGAAAAAATGCTACAGAATAGATACTGTAACGGATGTTTTTAACTAGATACCTAAGAGGGATTATCAATATTTTATAAACTGTTCTCAATTTATTAATATTATCATTAATCAAAAATATTTGTTTAATCTAAAGAAGTGTATATTCAATCGATCTAAAAGCGATGTAATGAAAATTCTATCTATTATATCTCAACAATGAATTTAATCGTTTTCTAAAATAGTGTATTTGAAAAATTTCTAATATTTCAGTAAATAAAAATAGTTCTCTTTAAGTGTTCAGAGCTTTCATCATAAAGGCTTAAATAACTCCCGGATATTTACTTGTAAAATAAACAAGCTTTCGATCATAAAAGACTATTTTGCTGTTATAATTACAGTGTAATTACATCATTTATTTTAGTTTTTTTTTGTGCTGAATTTCGCCTTTCAACTCATATGACCAAAACAAGTTCGCTTGATCACTTTTACTGTAGAGATAATATACTTAGTTTAATCGGATTCAATCGACTTGACTAGGTAGTTATTTACTTGTTGTCTAAAATTTTACAAGACAACTTAACGAACTCCTATGATAAACTTAAGAATATTGAATCCTATTTATCCATATTCAAAATCTGCTCGTTAAATCGGTAAATATGTAAATTTCTTTAAAAAAATGGCATGTCTTATGGCTATAAGTTTTGAGAACAAGATTGTCGTGAGACACATTTGGTGATAACTTTTTGCGTTCCAGGCGGTCGAGTTTTCGTATTTTTTTTACCCAATTTTTGTACGTTTATAGTTTTTGGAATACTGTAACTTTTAAGATTTGACCACAAAAGTTAAATCTATGCCAGTGTTTTTCCACTGTTTTCACTGAGTGGAAACCATGATTAAAAAAAAAAGTGGACTTGATGAATTTTGATGGAAAACAAATAGTAACACATTATAGGCGGGCCGGTTATTTATACCCGATTTAGAGATTGATCTGTTAGCTTATAACTTGTTAAGCTAGGATAGGGTCTGGGGATTAGCTCCCTGAAACAAAAATTTTAAAAATTGACAGTTTGAAATACAAGAAATGCGTTCTTACCTCCGCCGTAGCACTATAAGAAAAGTGTTTCTCTATTTAGACATCGTTCTAGTATCGATAATAAAAATTGTGGATTGGTTTCTTTGGGTTAATTCGTTCTTTAGCAAATCAGGTTTATGTTTTTGTAAATCGCAGTAATTGAAGTTCGACCCAGTTAAGTGCAAAATGTCTCTTTTGAGCAAATTTAATTAGTTGATAAGAAGTGTCTCTAAAATATTTAAAAAAAAACGTAACTACAGAATCATACGATTAATTTAGGAAGATTGAATCCTACTTACCTTTATCCACAATCCTCTCGTTAAATCGGTAAATAGATGCCATGAATTTTGCTTAGAAAAAAAGGCATGTTCTAGTTCTATAAGTTTGAAGATTTTTTGGTCTTCATTAATAAGTTGTAAGCGCGTTAAACAAGAATGCCATAAAACACAATTGGTGGTAACTTTTTACATTTAAGACTGAGAGCTTTCTTTTCCCACTTTTTGTACCTTTGTAGCTTTTGGTATATAAATTCTAAGCTTTAGCCACAAAAGTTCAGTCTGATCCCATCATCTAAACCAGTGTTTTTTAGAATCTGAAAGGCGGGATGGACCAGATGCATTTTTGGCGAAAACAAATATACGCGCAACACTGGGAATTGTATCCGAGAAAGAAAAATTTTTAAAATTCACAGTTTGAAATAGTATTTTAATGCAAAAAATGCGTCCTTACGACATCCCAGTATTGACGCTGTTTTGTGGCACTCTTAAATCCAATTTTCTTGTTTAGCACTTTTACAACTTAATCGTTATGAGCAAAATTATCTGAACGTAGTCTGTCTTACGAAAAATCTAAAAAAAAAATAATCACAGCCTATTATTCTATAAGTAAAAGTGCTTTTTTCTTTTAAGAAACATTCTCTTTTAAGCCAGACGATTTTAGATACAGTTAAACTTTAACTACGGAGTCTGTGGCTGAACTGTACCCTAAGCTTTTGGAAACACCCTTTATAATTCTTTAACACAATTTTTATAAAGGAATTTGGTTTTTCTACCTAAAAAACTCTGCAGTTGTTCAAAAATTTTCCACATTTGTGGATCCACTACTTCAAGATATATGTTTTGCTGCTTTGGTAATTATTTTGCAATTAAAACAATTTTATCTATCTTGAAATATTTAATCGACAAATGTGGAATAACAGCATTTATTATTCTCTGTTCATCAGACCCATTGTTTAATCCGTTATTTTTGTTTTTATTTCATTTGCATAACTTGACACTGACATATTCGTAACTTGTATCGCTTCATGTATATCTTCTTCAAAATCTGTCTATTTAGTCATAACGTTTGAAGAGATCTTATATTTCGTTTCATAACACCCTGACTCTAGAGTTTACAGATCGTCCCATTCCCCTGCAACACAAATTTCCAGAAGACACGCCTTCAAAGCGCTGAAGTTAAATGGAACGATCTCGAATTCGATTAATTTACCTTAAATTTCAACAATTGAGATTTTTATTTTCAGCTGACATTTGGGCATATTTGTTGAAATCGGAGTCGTTCTTCCTAAAATAGATCACAGCTTACATCATAGGATAAAAGGAGCGAGAAACTACTTTCTAAATTACAAATTCGTTATGTTCCGTAATATATAGAAAATTTTACATAATTCACATACGTGATAGGGATTTATTAAAGTTGTATTTGTATTACAATCGCATTGTTAAACATCTGCGAACATTATTATATCCGATATTGGAATATATTCTAAGGACTTTAAAATTTATACGTTAGTTGATATTTATATGCTTCCTCTGGCTGTGTGTATAAGAAATTATAATCGTGTTATTGTTACGGGTAAATGTTTGGATTTTATATACATTTTGCGAAACGTTATCTTGTATTCTATCACAATTTTCGTGTCTATAATCCTCTTGTTGCATTGATCGCTTGTTCACTTGGCAGACGCCGGTCTGCTTGTCGCCCATATTTAGGTCGACCTTTTTTTTTCGTATACAATTTTCTAATCTACCTTTGCCTCTTTTAAATGAAACAACACGTCCACAAAATTTACAATTTATTTATTATTTATTATATCAAATGTTGGTGTTCTATCACGGCAAGTCTAGTCTCTTATCAGGCAATTTATAGAATTAACCGTGTGTTTTAGGCAACATGCCAAAAAGGTGCACAATATTTGATAAACATGGAGGAAGTAAATATTTTGTACATCATTATAAAATATTTTGAATAATTAACCAACCACAAATATTCGAAATTACTTTGTATTCTTCTATTGTTTTGTTTGTAATATTTTGGTGAAAGCTTTGGAGGTGGATATTTCAACGTATTTTCAAATATAGTGTTCATCTCAATTTGACGTGTAGGCAGTAGCAAGCAACAAAACGTAATAAACGTGTACGTGGGCGTTTTAACTCTTAAATTGAACGAAACAAAAAAAATAATGTCGATATAATGACGTCAAATACTGTTGTTAGATTTTAATTAATAATCGTATCGATAGAGAAAAGAATATTGTTTTAAAAGGGAGCCTAGAAGACTCTCATTATTGATGATAAACCGGAGATATCCGTTTCACTGAACACGCTTCCTGTGGGTCTTCCGGTTAATCATCGAAAAAAAGAGGGACTACCACTGGGTATATTTAGATTTATATTCCATATTGTTGAGAAATTACGTTGGATGTAAATCGGAGGAATGAATTTTTTGTAATTTTATTTAAAATTACGCCATAATTATTATTAAATAAAGATTGATAATAAATTACACGTAATTATTTTACAGTTATTTAAATATTAACATTTGATCGAAATTGGAAAAAAATCATGTAATTTTATGTGAAAAAAAAACTATTGAAATAATGCGAAATTATAGAGCTTTCAGTGTTGTGAAGTGGGAGACCGCCACTTACAAAAGCTCCGTATACGTCATAGCACGTCATTGGGAATACACAATTTTGATTGGTTGGCGAACATTAAGAACGGGTTCAAAAGAGAGAGAACTGACCGAGGTTTATAGGAAAGGTTAGGTTAGTTGAGGTTTAGACGTAGTCGATAGTGGATGTGTGTATTTTGCGTTTTCTCTAAATTTGCGTTCCAACAATTTATGTACTATTTGATACTTCGCGCAATTTATTCGTTTTATTTATCCGGGAAGAATCGTACAAGTTTCTACGATAAATTAATTGAAGAAGTTTCGATTTTTGTTGTGTTGTGTTTAACAAAAAAAAAAAAAAAAAATTGGTAATAAGTAAACGTATTGTGTGGAATGTTGTCTCTTTATTCTTCACAATTTCTAGTGCTTTTTCATTAAATTAAACCACAAACGGCAGGCTTCGCACGCCTGACTGAATCGCAACAACAACAACAGGAACAACAACAAACGGATTTTTATTGTTTTATTTTAAAAACATATAGAAAAAGTAAATGCACCTATTCAGTTACCGAGTTTTCGAGTCTGCTATGCAGCCGGAAATTTACCATAACTACAAGTGTTTAGTTGATAAACGGCTAACAATTTCATCACATCAATTCATAAAGTGATCCACTCGCTCTTTCTCCTTATAAAATTTGATGATTTTATCCACAACCAGTGCCTCGATAAATTATTAATAGTGATCCGAAATTTCTGTGATATGTTTTGAATTTAAACACAACTATTTATTATCAAACAAACAAAAAGAAGAGATCCTCTATATTTTTTTATTTGTGTGTATGAATTTACTCTGTGATCGTTGGTGTGATAAAATATTAAATTAATAAATATGAAAATTCAATTGCCTTCGTGTAAGTTATGTAAAATGTCAATTGATGAAAAGATCAATTGTAATCATCATTTAATTATCGGTAATCAGATCCCATTTCATTTAACAACAACATCATCAACAACAACACCACCACCAACATTAATGCCACAATTTAATTTCGGCTTACCAAATAATCCATTTATACTTCCTCAAGTATTAGCAACATATTTGTTGCGAGGTGAGTTTTATTGTTTATTTTAATATTGTTTGTTTTTCTAATTATACATTCATTTAATTAATATTATGCTTTAAATTTACATATTTATGTTTCGTTTTTTTGATTCGTTTCAAGTTTGACAAATTGTTGATTATGCAATTAGTAGTTGGAGGACTGTTTCATCATAGTAAAAAAAAATATTGCAATATGTCACTCCTCTCTCAATTCATCTTCTATTTATAGGCTTGAGACATTTTTTAAAGTAGCCTATTTTCGTACGTTTCTTTAGGGGGAAGACTAGTTTTTTTACTGTAAACTATTCTGCTTTAGTGGAAACTTTCAAAAATATCACTTAGATGTTTGAATAATTAACCATCAACCTGTTCGATTTATAAATACAATGAACGTTCAAAATAAAGTGAAAGCATATTTTCTAACTGTAACCATGCACGATCAAATTTTCTTATCGTATAATCTAGATAATATCGTTTGATCGTATGAAATTTGATTGGTATTGTGAAGTGGATTTTGATATAGTTGAATAGAGAAGCTTTTTATGTTAGATTTATCGTTTGGTAATATGTAACGTTTATCACTTTAACAACTTGAACACAGTTTTATGTAGTTTGACTAGTTGAATTTTCTTTGAACTCCAGACAAATTCAATTCGAATTATGTTTTAACTGTAAATCAAATAACCAACCGACTAATTGATTGAATTTTGTGCTAGAGTTGGAAAACGGATTTTTAAGTGTTGAAAAGTGAAAATCAAAACTTCTAAATCGATTAGAGTTGAGTGTGATTTGAATCAAGCGATTATGTGTCAAAAAGTGGAAATATTTGAATATTTTTAATTGTTCTCGTTGAACAATTTTTTATCAAGTTTAATGGTAGAAATGAGGATTTATCCGGCAAAATTAGATTGCTCAAAATATCTCCAAAACGGTTCAGTGAGTAGAAAAAATGGATAATTGAGACCGTTTTTTAAAATTAGATTGCTCAAAGTATCTCCAATACATTTCAGAAGGTTAAAAAATGAGAACGCTATTTTGCGAATTTTTTAGGGGTCGAGCTATAAGTGATTATTTGTGTTTGTTGTCTTTTCTTTTCTGCGGCATCAGAAACATGATTTTCTTTTATATAAATAGCAAATTGATAAATCAAAGTAAACCTGTTTCTAGTTTTTCGCTTATTAAAGTTAGTAATTTGCGGGTTGTTTCGTTAAAAATTGCTAAATAATTCGATACGAAACTTACAATACATTATAAGCTTTACACCCTCCAATAGTAAGATTTGCTAAATATTCTTGAAGTACCTACAATAAAACAGTATTAGGGAGGTTCTGGAAGTTGAAAATTTTATTTATAATATTTGGTACGTATGTTATGGCTTGTTTCCGAGAGGGTTACGCTAAACTGGGGGATGGGGGATTATACTGAGATTGAAGTGATTTACCAATAATGTGCAGTGAGGCGTGGCCTAAGAATGGAAGAACCATTGGCGTCCAGCTAAACACTACGGCAGGCTAATTGAAATTATACTATATTAATTGTTTATATATTTTGATTAGTTAGAACGTGACTATTACACAGTCTTATCGTAAACATTATAGTATTACACTTTACAACTGACACACCCGGACACATATCCCTTGTAGTAATTATCACAAACAAGCCATAGCAAAAGTGCCATGAGAGAGGAATGTCCATATTAGGAAGGTATCCGTAAAAAGAGGTTTCTCTGTAATAGTCATGCCTATGAACTTATAGAAATAGAAATGAAAATAGAGTGAAAAGTTAAAAAGATGCACAGGGGAAAGTGGGGTAAACTCGAACGCTGGGTAATCCCGACTGCAACACTTGTAGCAGGTTAGAAAAAGATTACTGTATTTTAACTACTGTCATTTTAAAGATCGCGTCATTTAGAATGCTGGACAGCAATTAGTGACAAGTGATAGTATGCACAATTTGAAGTAGGAACATTTTAATTATTTTGATATTTTCGATGTAAATTTCTCATGAAAGTAGCTTAATGTAGCTTTATTTTTATAGTCAGTACAAATATGACGTTTACAAACTGGAATAGTCACTAATTAAAGATTTCAATGACACTAATCCTAACAGCAAGTATTTATTATAAACTTATTTTTTTTAACTATTTTTGCGTTTTGATTATGCGGGGCATCACGAACAAACTGTGGCATCCAACATTGAATGTCCAATGTCTTAATAATCAAATTCCCAACGTTGAAACTGTTGAAGTGGCAACATTTACTCAGTAAGTTCTAGATGCTCAGACTTCTGCTGCTCCAAAATCCAGCAAACAAGCTGTGATTGATGCACAGGACTCTCTAGTTTCAATGGAAGATATGAGTACCCAATCAGCTTCTCTATTTGAAATTGTTGAACTGAAAAACTCTATTATTTTAACAAGTAACCCCCTAAGAAACAATTAGCAGAAAAAGAAAATAAAAGAGCAGAGAAAACCAGATCAGATTCTGAAAAAAAGGACAAAGAATCAAACTATAAAAAGACTGATATGTAATCACAAATGCAGAACCAGAGAAGCAAAGAAACGTTCGACAATATTAAAGAGTTTTGTAATTGAAACAACCCCCTCATGTTGAAGATTGGAATACGTTCAATGTGTGCAAAAATTCGCCAAAAGATATCGGCGGGCCATAAATGTGATCTCTGTTGTAATTCAAGACTGATTATTACGGATTATTTTTGTTAATTCGTATTTACCATACAGTTGTCGTGTAAACCCGAACGCTAAGACTTTTATTTGTCCATTAAAATGTTATTGTTTATTTAAAAATTCTAAATGTTGATTATTAAAACAGTTAGTTCTACTTGGTAAGAAAGCAAAAAAAAGAAAGCCTATGTCATAATTCCACTATTTTATTTAAATTGTGGCTTAGGTGTTTGTGGTTACCCCACTTTCCCCTAAATTAGTTCATGTTTTTCACCCCTAGTAAGCTTTAGTGAATATTTAACACCTTAAATGCGTGGGCGTCTAATTACGAGACTTATTTAAAAGCACAGTTTACGTATAAAAAATATTAAAAGATTGATTTTAGTCGTAAGAAATCAGCAAAAAAAACTGTAAATTGGAATGCAAACATCTTATTTCACAAACTTTTCGCATGTATCAAGAAGATAATCATTATAAAGAAAAAAAACGTCACTAATTCATGAACAAAAATTATACAAAATGTTAACTATACATTAAAAAATTTGATTCGCTGTACCTACTACTGGAATAGCCCAAATGCTCACGATCTGGTACTAGAAGTCAGAAGACCGGCGAACTTACTTTACTTCTTAGAATTAGGTCGATCGTGTTAAATCAAAACCGTGTTAAAAAACCTCGCGTAAAGACGCTGTTTTTAAGTTTTTGAATTCTTAAAAAATATTGGGCCGTTTGGTGATATTTTGGAAAAAAAATCCTTATTTTCGCTCTTATTGTTTTAAGTTAAAGCGATTAGTGATTAGTTTTATTTTTTATTTTCTAGATTGATCGTCAAACACATTGAAACCTTTCTATTGACACTCGTTAATTGAATTGCACACAAGCTAGATTAGATTAAAAGATCATTTTATTTCCGCGAAATAAGAAAAGAGATAGCTTGTTAGGTAAAAGCTGTGTTGACTACTGTAGGTGGAAGCTATTTAAAAAATTAAAAAATTACCACAAAAGGCCCCCACAAGCGTCAAATTATAATCTGTTTCGATTCGTTTGTAATCCAAATACGAGAAGCTGCTCCAGAATTGTGTTACTAATTCCACCTTACTGACAAGTTTATCGATTTCAACTGAAACATGAACATTTTTTGTTATTTCGCCTCTAAGAGATATTTCTAAGAAAAAGTCAACAGAATAGGATTTTGCACAGTTGTTTCAATAAATCATTAATTGTTGAATTGTATGCTAAAATCGTACATAAACAAGACGGAGTTATTCCACAAATTTTCCGGGTAAATTGTCGAAAAATCTGTAAGCAATTGTTCGAATTTTTGGGTTCCGGGTTGATTTATGATTGTTGTAAAAATGACTCACTCTTTACAGCACCAATTGGAAATAGAGAAAAGAGTCAACCAGTGATATTTCTAGTTTTAATTCAAATCAACAAGTGTCCCTTTCAATACAAATATTTGCAAACTAGAAAAATGGATTTTGTCACTTCTAAATATTGACTCCCTTTTATCGCATTACTAGCAATGCAATTTATTTAAAATACATTAGATGATAAAGCGTATATTTTACACTCTATAAAGTGACACGTTTATATCACTTTAAAGTATTTTCTTTTAGTTAAAGATGATTTTATCTTAGAAAAAAATGATGTTTGTGGTTTACTGTCATGAATACATTTAGTAACAGACGAGTTGAGTGTAACATTAAGATTTCAAGCAATTTATTTTAGATTTTATTTCAGGTAGGAAAAAAGAAACGCAACAATTTCAGTTGCAAACAAAAATCAATACAAATCCATTATAGGTTTCTCATATAACTGTTGTAAATGTTGAATACAGTGAGTTTAACGAAGCTTGGCATTTTAACTGCATTTTAGCTATCCATTATCGATAGATGAGCGTACATTAATGTTCAATAACTATAATGTCAATACGGTGTTTAAAACTTATGATTTATTATCGATCTTAGTGTTGATGAATTGATGGTGTTAGTTTGTTAAAGGAAATGAACGACTTTAAATATTCTGTTGTGCAAAAACTAAATTTTACATGCATTTGCAATTTTCTCAACAATTAAACTAACGACATTTATAAACGAACTTGTCATTAAAATAACCACACGATTTCCTCAATAGTATAATGTTTTTAGAACTAACCTTTCATAATTCTATTGTTGATCCCCGGCCTACACACATTAAAGTTTCATTGACGGTCATGGTCAAACCTTTAATGATAGGAAAAACACCCTCGTTCGACGATCAATTTTACTCTAATCAAAACAAGCCCCCCGTACCGATTTTTTCATGAAGTTGTTAGTAAACACGTTGACATAAAAGTCGATTTTAAGGGGCGCAACTTGTGCTTGTCATCAGTGCAAGGGAAATGGTGATGATTCATCTTTGAAAAGCTCTACAATGCTGCACTGATCGGTGTGGCTTTAGGGGGGGTATTTCTGTAATCATATAGTGATTGATTTGTCAAGAATCAAATAATTCGTATAACGGACTAAATTAAGTTGTTTTAATTGGAATTGATTTAAACTAACTGGTATAATACTGTAATTTTATTAGAGATATTGAAAAGCGCCATATGATGCTAGAATATAATCAGATAAAGCTATCACTGATTACGTTTATCGATCTGTTTATTGTAAAGTAATTGTATTATAGAAACGATATGTATTCATAGCGCTCTCAGTTTTGCTCGTATATGTCGTTACAGGAAGATCTGTAGAAATAGAAGCAGAACATAAAATTCTTCTCAAGGGGGCATATACGTTACCATTCTTGTTTCACAGTCATGTTGTGAAAAAAAAAAGCAAATTAACAAAGCCGACAGTTACCGGTTTATATGTGTTAAAAAAATTAATTACAATCTCAAGATATGTACATAGTCTCGGGTTGCACTATAGAAATTATAGCAATTTCTCTTGATTGCTGCATACGAAAAAGGCGCTTCTCAAAGCTCGAAACTGAAAATTTCTAATTTTGACCATCGTGTTGTGGTGATATTTTTTTATCAATTTCCCTGGCCCTAAACCCAAATCCACGACTGTAATTACGAGCTTTAATTTTTAAATAATTACCCGATCTGTTGTAAATAAAAGAATTATTTCGGAAATAACAACAGATGGAGAAGTGTAGATTTTTGTCTTTGTTCGTCCACACTTCCGGCTATATTTTCTAATACATAACGGAAATGATTAGTGTATCGTGCTTCTAATATCAATATCCGTTATATCCATCTGTTTAACTAGTATTTTAATAATTAATAAAATTATTTAATATTGCTGTTGATGTGTAAAACTGGTTTACTGAAATTTCTAATTTTAATCAGTAAAAGCTCATCATTTTTATTATTATTATTATTATTGTTAAACATAGTTCTAGTGCCTTTGAAAATTATTCTCTTCACCTATCATAAGAACGTCTTGATTGAGGCCTTTGAGAGTGTTCCTTAAATCAATAAAGGGAACAGTACGTTAATAATATTATAAAGTAATATATTTATAGCCATCTACTGATGTAATTGTATTTATTAAAAATAAGAACAATTATTGATTGTGGAGATACTATAAATAATTATAATTAAAATCGGTGTCTCTTTTGAAAGCGTTTTTATTTGCAAATCTTGATATTGCCGATGAATTATGATCATTGTTTTCTAGTAAAACGTCTTGGGTGTGTTGACACAACCTTTTCCATACACGTGTGTAATAAAATAAACCGTAAACAGTGTATTAGAGTTCGTTGAAGCTGGTTCCAATTCTTTTCGTTGTTACGATTTATTCGAGAATTACATAATTATTTACTTTTACAGTATTAAAACTATATATGTATATTATATATTTTTTTGTTGTTGTATGAAGTAAGGCAAAAAAAATCCAACTTGTTTTCGATACGATGCTACGACTACTGTTGCTCTACTCTCAACTATACAACAAAAAGACCTTGACTGTGTTTATAATTAGGTGTTGCTTGATGTTGGCAACTTGTCCATGATATAGTTGCATGCATCGTCAAATATAATATGCGTATATATTTGTAATGGGTAATTAATTTCTAAAAATCTATGTTGAAATGGAATTTTGGGTTGTTTGGAATTGTATGTATGTATGTAATAACGAATAAAACAGTTTGGCCACCTTTTCTTTCATCGCGTATCTTTTTCTTCTCTGTATTATTATCATTGTTCTGTTTTTCATGAACAGTTAAATTCGCTCAATGTTTGTTAAAGTTCAACAAACTTGTCACCTAACTGTTTCCATTCATTTGTTGATTGTGCATGTGAATTAATTTAATTTTTCATTTGAACAATTTTTTGTCGCTTATCCTTGTCTTAAATGTGAATTACAATAATTGATAATGAATCGATTGGATTGATATCGAATCGAGTTAAGGTGGACAAGTGTTTTTTTTTTTGTTGAAGTTATATTGTTGAATAAATTATTGATATTGTCTTGTAACCAGTTTTTTTTTTGCTCAATATCGGTCAGTTATTGGTCGATGCCTCAAGTCTTTCTTACATTTGTGATATTTGATGGCAAGGTCGTCTGTATCGCGTCGATTTTTTCTTTTTAATCTCTGTTCGGTTCTTCATTTACAATTTTATTATTATTATTGCTACCGTCTAACCACAATTACTGATTTGGATGTTATTACGAAAATGAGAGGGCGTCACGTTGTTATTAACAGATTAAGGCATCCGCCTGTATCATTTAGCAAATCTTGCCAATCGCCTAGAGGTTACTTTGAAATTTTAATCTTCATATTTTGGTGGCAATTGAAAAACTTGCCGATAAGCTGAAGATGGTAAATCTTATCGTTTTATATGAATTGGTGGAAGCAACACAATTGTGGAGTGGTTTAACGTTTTTTTGTTTTTGCAGTTTTTGCCTGTTATTTGCGGCTTTTTTTTGGAGTTGTAAGTGGTTTTCAACTCATTGCACAATAAAATTTTTGTCGGGTAAACCATCTCTTTTGGCTGTAGAGATCAGGTCGCTTGGCTTGTGGGCAATGCATTTAAAAATTAAAAGAAAACGAGTTTTAGTGGAAAAGTTTTGAGCATCAAATAAAGCAAATTGTCACAGGGTTACGCTTAACAAACGTGGTACCACAGAGAAGCATCTCTATCCACTTTTCTTATGTTTTACGATGTAACAGTTAAACTATGCGAGGTGGAAACTCCGGATTTTCGGTTTTGATACATATGTAGAGAAGATTATTCCGAAGAAATATTTTTTTTATACTTGTCCGTTATCAAATTTAGGAAGAAAGGGGGTTGAAGTTCAACGTCAATATTTTTTAATAATTCAGAATTAATAATAATTCACCCAAGTCACCTCATTATTACTGGACTTGATTTTTTTTTACAAAAGTAGCAAATTAACAAATACTTGTTTTTCTTTTCAAATTTTTCCCATTTGAGGGTGTAACGCAGGCATGTGCAACTTTAACAAAACCTCGGGCCAGGAAGCAAATATCACACCATATCGCGGGCCGGAATCTATATAATACCGGGTGTTTTTTCTATCTGTTGAGGGCTGCCAGATCTTCTATTAGCGTTAAGTAAAGAACCTTTTTGGGATCCTGGATGCCAGCTGTACATGTTCATGGATCTTTTATTCATCTTGCTAACGGGAGGTCTCGCAGCCGTCCATACTTAGAGAAAACACCCTGTATATTTGATATATATTTTCGTAATAATTAGCAAATTAAAATATCTTTCAGCATCTGAGGGCCGTATTTAATAAGATTTGAAAATAAGTACAGGGGCTGGAAAAAGTCACATCGAGGGCCGAATCCGGCCCGCGGGCCGTACATTGCACATGCCTGGTGTAATGCTTATTCTGTAGGTACTTCAATTTCACAGATGGATTTACGTATTTGTAAGGAACAACTTGAAATTTACTCAATAAGCAGAATCAGATAGGGAGAATCAAACTCTAGGTACATTTGCGGGACGTGTCAGTTGATTTGGACTTTTTTGTAACTAAATAAGTTACTAATTTTATGGTGTAAAATTCAAATTTACTGACAAAAAATACGAAAATCGTCAAAACGAAATTATAAATCCTCTAAAAATATTCTTTGGTAATCGCGGAAGCGGCTTCGATGTAAAATAAACAGAACAAAAAGATTTCTCACAGTAATTCTATGAAAAACAGTAAATGTAAAATTAAGATAATAAAACATAACTAAACAAATTAAAAAAAAAAACAGATAAAGAAACGACATAAAAGTAAAAGCAATATTAACGATTAAAAATGCTAATAAAGTATGTGCAGCATGTGTGTACTTCAACACGCAAATAAATACAAATTTTCAACTAGTAAGCAATTCAAAGAATCTGGGTTTTTTCCCCTCTTCAATGTGTTACGTAAAAGGGTTGAAAGACACTTCGAAAAGCTACAAAGATCTGCGTTAAAGAGGAAGTTTAACTCGTATCATATTCGTCACTAGACTCAAAAAAAGTTCGTTCTCTCACTGGATTTACTTTACAGTCTGTATCTGTTTGTAAAGTAAGACTGCAAGACATTGAATGAAGACCAAATGTAGCTTAAAGTATGATAGTAGGCAGTCGGATTGAATAAAATCCTACAATCATTTCACTATTTCCCTTTCTGATGTATGCTCTATTCTACTAACCGATTGGCCAATGTGTGTTGTCTCGATATAATCCCGTCTTCTACGACCAAATGTTCCATTCGTGTGGAATATACTGTAACATTTATTTCCCAATGTTCTGTTTGCGTAAAGAAATCATGCTTAACAAAGCTTACAGCTTTAAATCTAATCAAGTGCCAAAAAAAAACGGTTTCTACGTTAAAGGCTGCAAGTATTTTGATTTTGGAGATATTTTGAGTAATACAATTCAGTAGTGTGATCTTCAATCCGCATTTATTCCCTTACAAATCAAATAAATATAGGATAGTTTCTTTCAGCGATGTGTACCGAAACTTATTAAAATAGCATAGTTACTGAAAGTGGCTAATATACCAGAACTTTATAGATTACGGTGAGACCTCAAGAGTGCAATAAAACAAAATTGAAACGTCAATTGCTGTATTTACAATTCCGTCAATCATGCTCAAGTACCGGTCACTTTGTATTACAGGATATTATTTAATGGTCAACTATGTATACTTGTAAATTGTTGGAAAATTCACTTGTATGGCCTTTTTCTTATAAATACCACAGATAAACACGTTTAAATGTTTGTTATATGTGTTGATTAGATTATGATGTTAACAGTTTCTCTTAAATTTCGAATATAAACGGATTCACTAAATGATTAAATTGTTTATTATGAAGTTTCAAAAAAGTTGGCTAACAGTTTTTATTAGTTCGTATAGCGACAATATTTTTCTTCGAATCGTGTGTTTCACTTCAATTTTAAGTGTTTTTTCATCATTTCAATGGACAAACTTTGTCACATTTAATCCTTAAAGGCGATGGAAAAGCTAACTCACTTATTTACAAGTCGATTTTTACGGCTTTGGTATTTGTTCGTTGATAAAGGTTTATACAAATGAGACTGATTGTCGCGACCTATTTCAGACAGTTTTTTTGATATTCCTAAGTGTTTTATTCAAATTATTCGTAGATTATGGCAATTGATCAAAGTTGCTGGCGATTACAGGGAAAACCACAAAGTGATAGGTCCTCTGTGTCACAGGCTAATGAACACTATTTCTTTGATTTGTTGTACTATTCATTAAACAGCTCTTTTTGCAAATATAACATTTTTGATGAAAAAGAAATTTCTTGTGTTTTTTTTTTGGGGGTGATATATTTTATAGGAATCGGAAATTGATTATAAATTTATATGACGGAAATCCCATAAAAAGTGAATTGTAAAAGATCACTTTTGTCCCAATTCTCAGTATTGTAAAATTATGAAAAATGTAGAATCTTTTATATGTTGGACACATATTTTATGATCCAAAATTGCCAAATTCCGTCCATTTAAAAGAAACCTGTGTAGATCAATACTGCCATTATATGAATGTTGTGGGTATTCCATGATTCATAGTGAATTTTAGGACTTTCACATATGCAGAAATATCAACAACCGGAGATACCAGGGAGAATTAAACAAATAAGCTAAGGAGACTCGTCACAAGCTTTAACTTTTAAAGAGAGTTTTTTCGTCTCAGGAATTTTCAGTAAACAAATACAAAATAAAATAGACCCAGTTATATTGGAGATTAGTTAGCCTATAATCGATTTACATGCCGCTTTTCACAAATCGAGTTTAATCGTTATATAATACAGGATCCAACATTAAATTTAACACGTTTAATAGCGCTATAAATTACAATAATCATCATTTTAATTAAAAGATAAATCTGCAAAACTACTGAAATTTCATAACATACCGGTTATTACTCGACAAAAAAAATGATATTTATGGTTGTAGATTTGATTAAATTGGGCCATATGTGCGTTTTTTTTTTAAAGTGTCGTTTCAATTCAATAAATAACCGTGTTAGTGTCAATTATAATTGTTAATTGATCGCTCAATTGCTTACAAATAGAGATTTTCATCGTTCAAATTCCTATTTAAATATATATATATTTTTTTATTAGAATCAAATGGCGTCTAGTTTAAAGGTCGACATTAAAATTTATATTTCAACTTGAATCTACACAACTACCTGAACATAAAAGGTTCAAGTCTTGTTACTTATACGTTCAACTACCTTCAAACTAACAATAGAGTGGATTTACAAATTAGACCTCCAAAAAATGTAGCTTTATTCTTCAATTTGTATTGTAAGTAGTAATAATAATCGCTATTTCTACCTGTTGCTTAACTGTATGTGTTTTGATTTCGTAATTATGTCGAGACGATTTATTATCCAGTCTGACTTTTTTTTTAAAAAAAAACCATATCGACGAAATATTGTAAAAGTTGCTTGTTAAAGGTCATTTTTATCAGGTGTCATTTATAATTGAAAAATCTTTTTTTTTTGTTTCAAAATGACTCTAAATTGGTGATTAATAAATGATATAATTGGATTTTAATTTAATTAAAATAAGATAAATTGATCTATTTGAATTTCTGATGTGTTCATCAATTTATCATATAAAAGTGCCTCTCATTTACCTGTTTTTATAAGAGAGACACATGAACACATCTATCTAAATGGAGTCCGGTTCTGTGTACCGTATGACCTCGTTAGTGATGCGAAATTCACGCTCTCATTGCAAAACTTGCCAATATAATGTTGGAAGAGAGAATGTAAGAAAGTATTGTAATGAAAATTAAATAATTTTTATTAAAGTTGGTTTGCAAGATTTTTTTTTTTTAAACACTATTGTGTTATATTGGAAGAGAAATTTCTCAGTCTGGCTTAAAATAATTGTGAATACATTTTTTTCTGTCTGGAGAAGGCAATAAAACAATGTCAAAAACTACTTACATCATTCTCTGGTTGGAAATTGAGATTTATATTGGTTGGTGATAAAAAGATTCTCTCTCTCTGTGTCGCCGGTTTGTCTAAATATAGAATTTCAAAGGAAAAAAATGTGTCTTCTAAATACTCCTACTGGTGTTAGAACTAACCAAATATTCTATTTAATAACAAAAATATTCTATATTTCTATTTCATTATCATTTGTGAAGTTAATTCCTGATAAATCATATTTTAATATCGAAAAAATAGCGGTGTATGCTTTATAAAATTAGTAAATATGCAACAAGTGGATAGAGCATTTATTTTTAATGAAATCGAATAGCCAAACCAATAATTTCAGTTTGTGGTTGGTTGTGTTGTAAATTATAAACGTTTTACATGAAATTGTGTGAAAAAAATACAATTCATTTGAGCTCAATAATGAATATTATAACCGCCAATTTTTGGTTTAATTAAAAAGTAAATTACGGGAGATGGAGGTAATTTTTTCTATACGTCGTCGAATTTACAAGTGAAACTGGGAGTTCTACTTTAATCAGAATTTCTCCAAAACAGCACAGTATTTGTCTTTGGTTTGATGAACTTTACCTGAAGGAGGCCAGAGTATTTTTTTGCAAATTTATGACGACCGGAACTACAAGCAATTTTTACACGAATAGCAAATTTAGTGATAGAAGTCTTTTTTCTATTCTCCAATCGATTTATTCTACCCGATAGAAGATTTTGTAGAATAGACCGAAAAGGTGCCGAATTTCCAAAACATTCATACAGAATATCTTTCCAAAAATTTTCTTACCAACAGTTCATGGGTAATCTTTGAATTTGTGATGAGTTACACCGCAATTTTAACATTTTGATGAATATAAAGCTCATCGAACTGTAGATCCATGAAATCTATACAAAATTTGGTTTACTATAAATATTGAAAAAAACAATGATTTTAAAGGGTGGACTTCAACTTCCACTTTGCCTGTGTTTTAAACATTTTGCCTTTAGAATAGTCTTCTACCCTGTATCGTGTACGAAAACTATGAAAATTAGGTCTTTCCTCGAGCCCGTAAAGTTTCAAGACTAAGCAAAAATATAAGGAGTTTAGAGCATGTACACTCTAAAAATTGGACTACAAATTAGGACCAAATTTGTTTGCAATTCTGTCAGAGTTTCATTGTTATTGCCTCCTGTCTACCAACCCAATTTGCTCCAGTAAAATCTCTATAATGTTATATTTTTGTCCCCATAAAGATTCTTTATTTTCTATAAATACAATAATTTGTTGATTGATGTTGTGGTCTAACGTGACAACTGTTCGGTTATAAGTAGAAAAAGACATCAATTTTGAACTGTAATCCAATCAATTAACGATAATTCTCAGCAGTGTCAAGTCATTAGAAAAGTAAATATTTTCCAATCTGGTTTGGTTGAATGTAAAAATTTTCAACAAATCAATTTATTATATTTTAGAAAAAACGTTTCTAATCTTTCCTATATTTAAAAGAAACTTGTAATTCTGGAAAATTTGTTACATGTTTGAAAATATTTCGTACTCTGTAACCAATTTATTTTTAACATGTCTAAAGAATTTACACTGTTCAAATATTTAATCTAACTATATCCCACATAATTTTTCTTTAAGTACTTATTTATCTACGCCTAATGTAAATTAAAGTGTAATAAAAAAATATATATTTAAAAATTTTAATCATATTAATATTTCGTTAGGGAAATTTACGTTTTGTTGTTAATTTAAATTAGATAATTTAATGGTCGATAAAATTATAACACTGACATATAATTATCTAAAAGTTCAAAAAATTTTATGTCAATTTAATTTTTCACGGCCACTATTAATCGATAAAGAATCACAAAATAATTAGGTTTAAATCGTATTAATTAAGCAATAATGTTTAAATTTATTCACATAACACGGGTTACTTCTTTATTATTATTATAATTAATTCTTAAATGAGTATCTCAAGGCGAAATTCGTGCCGATATTAGAATGCGCGAAAATTCTAATGCGCTTATAATTATTAATAAACCGATAATATTGGTCGATATTCAACAAAGTCTTCCATTTTTATTACAATATCGGATAGACTCTCATTTTAAATCTATTTGTAAATGAAATTCTGTTGAGTTATAAATGCATTTCAGGTGGTCCACTCTCGGACAAATGCCTCTATCAACATAATCTATTCGAATCCGTTGGGGTGCCTGTTGTTGTTTCCTGTAAAGAGCTTTATTTCATCGACACAATTGCACTTTCGGCTATTTAGGTGATTATTCCGCAAATTCTTGCTTGTTTTAATCGATTTTTGTAAGGCAGCCTTATCGAAAACATCGTATTATTTAATGGGATTTGGTGTACATTCCAAGCGGCTGCTAAAATTAGTTTTCAAAAGTCCCATTTTATAATTATTGTTGTTTCCGAATTGATTAATAATTTAATTGGGTGCGTATTTTGATTTTTCCAATATTTGTGATGTAAACTTTTTTTTTTGTTGGACCACATTTTCGCTGTCTTCATAATGTAATTAATTGACGTACTCTGTGTTAAATTCATCGTAAATTTAGCGTGATTTTACGGTAAAGTCTTTATTAAATTACCATAAAAAACGCTCCTTTTTGTTTACATAAAAAGTCGTTTTTTACACAAATTCGTAATTAGATCCTCTAGTTTTGACATCAACAATTTGTCTCTTGTGCCAGATGTTAATTCATTCTTTTATTTTGGTTGTTTTGTAGTCAAATTGGTTAGAAAAATTCGGTCTACCACACGAACCTTTGTAGATTTTTATCGTTAAAAACACACCAACAGGCGACAATTCTAAAGATTTCAAATTAAAACGTGGTATGATAATCGTTGATTTTATCACTACAAGAAGTCCAAAGAAAATCCGAAATGAGCTTCTTATATTATTTTTTATTGTGCGTTATGTTTGTACTTTTTGAACAGATTCTTATTGAAATTTATATTCTAAATAAATACTTAAAAATTTCGCTAAAGTTTTCATGTTGAATTATGGTTAATGTATTTAAGTATTTTATGAAAGTAAATAAGTAATAATTTCACATATAATAGTTGTTTATTATATACTTTACTGTAGCTGTTGCTTTTCGTGTAAGAACATATTCACGTATTTATCTATTTATTTTCAATGTTTAACATAAACTTTAACCATAAACAAAACGATTTCTCTCCATTCAACTTTTCAGATTTATTGAATTATCGTCATTGTAATTTTCCAATTTAGTATTTTTAACTTAAATATAGAAAATGGCTTTTTACAAGCATTACTTATAAATAATCCATTTTTTGTTTGTACAATAAATGGAAGAAAAACATTAAAAATTATGGCTAATAACTAGTTGATCTCCAGGAATTACAAATAAATCGTTGTAAGTTGAGAATGTCGAACTCGTCTTGCCTCAAGGGACATCTCAACTATCCGATGAATTCATAAATGGCATTGCCCGAAAATTTTTGTTTAAAATGAAGGAAACGGCTTATTGCCGATTATCAGTACCGTCAAAGGATACTCTGCAATTGTAACACAACTTGATTCAGGATTCATGATAAAACACACGGATCCGTCTTCTTATGTGTTCAAAATTTCGTAGCATTTTCAAAGAACTTTTATTTTCTTGTTAAAGTTTGAATCTTTCTTGGGGTTAGAGATAAATTATATGCATTTTTTTTGTTATCCGAAAACCGGCTTTTACTAAATAATAGGCCGAAATGGCCTCAATTATTCAGTTTTGGAACCACTCGAAAATATTGAGCCGTTTTGGAAATACCTTGCAGGCTGAACTTCAACTACCATTTTCTCCATTAATTTTGATGACGGATACAAAATGATCAAATCGGAAGTTTCCACTTAGCCTACTTTATTTCTTAG
Source organism: Epicauta chinensis (assembly GCA_021725515.1). NCBI lineage: Eukaryota > Metazoa > Arthropoda > Insecta > Coleoptera > Meloidae > Epicauta > Epicauta chinensis. The sequence goes on from JAEDXX010000119.1 coordinate 210,836, forward strand.
GTACTTCTACAATTTAACATTAAACCATTATCAGATGGCTTAAAACCGAAACGGTTTTTAAAGCTTAAGACCAAGCTTAAAGTGACGCCTCGAATAATGTTAAGAATTCGTATTGAATGAGTTTTTCCGTGTCAGCATACTTTCTATGCTGCCTTCTGAAAGCAATTAGAACTTTTTCTTGAAGAGTAAGCTAAAAATAGACTGGAATTTAAATCCTTTACCACTAATTTCCAAAGCTATCACTAATTCGGTACAGAATAAAGTCAAAACAAACATTCAGCAATCGTCTACAAAAGAAACTTTTGGTGAAAATTGAGTTTTTCTCGTGTTTAAAATAAACTTTGCACGAATTTGATGTTTTGTCCTTTTGTCGTTATGAATTTTAAAGTAGTCGCAATATTTCGGAAACAAATATAATAACAATTAGGCTGATTTAATTAAGAGTGATGTTAAAATTATCCGGTGTCTTTTAAGTATTTTTTCTACACGTAAATTTATGTAATTTATGTAAATTACTTCTCTAATGAGACACTGTAAAAGCCGTAAATTCTTATTTAAATTTCGTAATATTTCTGTATCTAAAAAATAATATAATAGAAAGAAAATCATCCAGTTTTCAAGTGAATATTTGATTCTATAACTCGGACGATTTTGGATTTGTTCTACTTGATTTGATTGTCTGTAGTCCGGTCGAAAATTGCGTTAACTGTAAATTTTTATACAAATATCGTGTAATAACAATAATCAACTCCTTAATAAAGATTAGAATTGCATTTATGACTGTATAATTGGGTTTAATGTGATATGTACAAATCCAGTCTCGCCAGGTAGTCTACTCATACAACACGTACAGGAAGTTGAGTATTATAACAATCATAAAACAATTTAAATATTCAACTTTCAAATAATTAAACTTTTGTTCTGTTAAATTTAACATGAATCGTTCATATTTTAATTAGGATTAATTTAATAATTTACGTTGACAATTTCTCGATGGTTTGTTAGGTGCGTTATGAATTTAATAATATCGATAGTAATCAATGATTAATTATCAAACACTGTTCGGAATCCACTCTCGATTCACATGTTTGTTATGTGTTGAATTAATTATTGTCAATCCGACACACCGACGCCTTGTTTGCTATTAAAACCATGTTATACAAATGATAGTGTTTTTGTGGTGGTTTATCGTAATAGTTGGCGTGACGCCTATAATAACGACGCTTACAGTTTTTTTTTCTCCTGACGTTTAGAAAAATTTTCGTATCTGTAAAGTTCAATGCGTAGGCTTTCAGATATTTATTGTTAAACAACAATACACAGTTTACTGCATCGTTTCCAGAATAATTTGTATGTCTTGTTTCATCGTTTTCTTGATTAAACGGCTTTTTTCTGATGTTAGTCAATCAGAAAATCATTACATAAGTTTTGTGAGACTAATCCGACTTGTCAACAACGTTCGCATTATAACATTATAAATAGGTTTTCAGGCTTAAAGGTGATCTTTAGAGAATTATTTGATTTTGTCGTTAATCAAGATGATTACAGTTGTCCAAACAACTATGATTTGCAATCGAAGAAACTGATTTTTTTGCCTTTTACTATTTTTTTTTTTTAAATTGTTCTCTACTTATTTTCGTTTCACATTTATTGTTAGATTTGGATGCAAAGTCGCTATTTTTGGAGCGGTAATCCCGAAATTAAAAAAAAATAGCTTCATTCTAAGGTGTGCTTACTTCAAATTAAAACGCAACCGGATCTAAGACACAACTTACCAAAAACTTTCTTGCTTACGGGCTTGTGTATTGTTTCAGAAAGCATGCTTAAAACTGTTTAAGTTTTCGTGTTATATTTAAATTTATACCACACATTTTTATTTGCAATTTTCGTGTTTTATTTATAATAAATTCCATATTTATGATATATTTCGTTTTGCTTATCTTTGAAATAATCCGGAAGTTATCTAATTTATTATTAATTACTGGTGGAATTTAATTGCATTTTATGCTTCCAAATGCGTTATAATCTTAATTGAAGTGTTTTTAATGATTATAAGGTTATTATGTCAACATACAGATAATACTGTATAAATTAGAACAATAATAATAAAAAAGATAATGAATATTCATTTTTTTTTCATTATAAAATACTGATATAATCTTTAAAACACTTAAAATTACTCTTTTACCAGTGTTATTAAAAACTATTTCTATGATAGCGCACTTTTTTTGATTGACAAGAAGTAGCGCCTTTCAACACAGTTCTTAAACAAAACGCCACATTACTCAAGTAGTGTTTTCATTATAGTCGTTGAAATTGAAATCAGCTCATTTTGTATGCGTGGAAGTGTTCCGTTTTGCGTATAATTTTTTTAATTAGTTTACTTTACAAATTGTTACGTTATTTCTTTTTTAATCATAAATCGACGCCATTAAAGTTGTAAAGATCACCGTACAACATTAAGACGTCTTCACTTCGAACATCTGGTGTTTCTGGTATTCAAGCCAAGAGCTATATTCATAATTTCTGGATTAAAGACATGTAAAAGCAACACCACCTGAATTTTGATTGAAGGTGTTGTGAGTATTGCGGTTAACGTTATAGTTGAACTCGTTTGACTGATATCAACTGAAATCAATTCTCTAGCATACGAATTTTATTAGTCTTTATAATAATTTAAAAACGGTGGTACACAAACTCGTAATTTCAATGTTATGAATGAAAACTGAAAATGCAGCGTAAAAGAAGATTAATGTACAATCCCCCGGTTATCGTTTTAATTAAAACTGCACTAATAAACAAGTACTTGGCATTTGCAAATATCTAAATTGCTGAGAAACAATAATTAAAACGTATTTTATTGTAAAGTTACGTAAATTTCAACAAACAAACAAATTGTCTATTGGTAGGTTTGTACTTTATAATTAAATGTAAAAGTTTGCAACTTTCACAGGTAAATCTAAGAGAGACAGAAAAATAACTTTGGATGAATGCCAATTTTTCGTAATAATTAATGGAAAACTTGTTAGTCGACAATTTAAATTCTTGTAGAACGGAATTATTTTCGATATTTTAAATAATTGCGTTTTATCTAAATAAATTATCAAAGCAATTCGTGTTTGTCTTTCAAATATGTCGTTATTTAACGAACGAACAATTTTAATAAATATTGTGCGTAATCTTCTATTTACACAGTTTTCAAATTGATTATAAATCGAATCGATAGTAAACAAATCGATTCGAAAAGTCTCAATTACTTGCATTGTATGATCTCGAATTCGGCGTATTTTATGTTGTTTTATTTTAACCACAAATTAGTTCTTTTTCTGTCGTTCATCTTTAATACAACCCTCCATAAGTTACGCCTACACACGGCTAAAGTTAGATAATACAATTTCAACTAGAAAGAACAACTTTTGGGGGGTTGGTGGAACAAAAACCAATCGAAAGGAAACTGTGGGCCAAAATACACGTATTTCCCATAAGGTAGAGGCGTCCATTCTATTACCACAAACAATGATTTTTATCGATAATACAAGTTTCTCTCGTCTTTACGATTAACAATACGCCGCCTTTAAAACAGATTCTCGAGTAATGTAAAAACGTTATTTTTAAATAGGGCCACATTTAACGAATTCTATTCGATTAACCATCCGAAAATTTGTAATTTGTAGTATTTTTGAAGTGATTGATGCGATTCTCTCTTATGCCGATCACAGTTTTTGAATCAATACAAATCAGTGTTAATCGTTGGAAATTGTGACATTAGAAGCTTCTCCGTACGATTTTTTAGCTCATATTATGGCTAAAAAACAACTATTAAGATCTTAAATAATTTCCACATGCTTTTTTGTAGTTTTCCTCTATCTAAAATGCAATTAATGTTTGACATTATCAACATTGAAACACGTTATGGTAAACAATTCAATAATACATAAATCGCGTGTTGAATTTGTTTCCATGTAGTTTGTATGGAAAGATCATTCCTGAGTGTCTGTCTAAGAAGCGGGGACTCCTTAAAATTGTTACTTTTTCCGTTTATTGATAACAAATATTATTAGAAATCTATATTTTAAATGAGCCTTTCGAAAACTCTGCTACATAATTATCTTACATCGTGTTATGTGGAAATCGTGTCGGTTAAAATGTCTCACTTGAAATATCTAATTAATACAACCATTTATTTAAATTTAGTGAAAGATTATGTAAACATATGTGGTTTATATTACATTTAATAGAGACTTTTGATATTAAAAACTTGATTTAATTTTAAAAACAAATCAATGTTGTGTTATTTGAAAAAAAATGATGGCGTTTTTCTTTCTATTTGATTTCCAATAAAACATTCAATTTCTTTCATTTCTACCGAAAGAAGATAGAATTTCTATATTCGTCCGTGCTACCGATTTGAATAAATTACAAATCAATTTTCTTCATTCAAGGATATCAACTTGACTTCTCCTTTAAATTTTCTATTCAATACTACGTTTATAAAGATATCTATACGTGGAATAATATCGATGATTTATTAGTTATTTCCTTATCAATCTGGAATATAATCAATTTTATATTTATAAAGCACACATAATCGGAATTTATTTATAATTTGCGTCCACATAGTTCCAAACATATTTTCGAAACAATTCCATTTTTGTTTGATTTATTTTAACAAAGGACAAAAACGATAAAATACCTATTAACATATTTCAGTAATTAGTAGTTTTGTATCCCGTCGACAGTGCATTCTTTTCTTCGACTTATTATTATTGTTGTTGTGACTATTATTTTTTATTTATACGTCTAATCGTAATAATAATAATAATAACTCTCAACGTTTTAGAGAATTTGTAGAGTTATTGTACGATTTTTCTCATATTTATAGTCGGATATTTTCAACTAAATTGTAATATTTTAAAAATATCGCTAGATAAGATCGAGAGATCCCAATTTTATTTATTCAATTTTGTAGGTCTGCAAGTGTACGATTTGTGAAAGTTTAATATCAAACAACTTTCTTTAAATCTCCTCTCACAAATCGCTGCATTTTCTATTTATTCAATTTGTAAATGTTAAAGTTTTCAAGTAACAAAAAAAAACATGAATTTTTCTAATTCGGTAAGTTATAGAAATGGCCATTTTTTGAATTTGTTGCATTCGAATGGATATGACCGTAGAAAATCTGTTTTCTTTTTGATGTATGTTATGATATAAAACTGAAAAATCTTAAATATATACAGCTTTCACCGTTCATCGTTTCACGAACTTTGACCTCATAACAACAAACAACAAACAATAATAAGATGTTCCACTTTGTGTGGATCGTCTTTTTGATGTTTATTGAGGAAATTGTGTTATTTTTGAAGAATAATCAAAAATAAACAGAAATACATTAAAGCAGAATGAATTTTTTTTTTGAAAATAAAACGCTTATTTACAAATATATTAAACGATAAAAAGTTTAAACATGAACTTTACTCAATTGTGGGATTATTATAGCTTAAAAAAATTGTTCCGCATTCCGAACGCAAACAGTAACGTTAACTCTAATTAAACACAACTATTTGAGAGATTCTTCAATACTTTCGTATAACATTTAGTTTTTAAAAGATGCTTTAACGGAGCAAAAGTCACAAGATCGCGTTGTATAAATTTTTAACGGAGAAAACTTCTATGCAAAAAACATAAAAGCACACCAGTCTAGAAGTATATAAATTTTACAGTTGATGAAAACTTTACCGATCACGAAATATAGTGATAAATACCGTTTGTCGACGACCGTTAGACTTTCCAGAAGATCGTCACGTTGATAATATAGTACATAATTTTCTTTAATATTTAATGTTATTGCGTTTCTGATCGGATATTTACTAATAAGTGTTTGCCCTTCAAGATACAGATAACATTGAAAAATAAAACGAAAGCAGCAGTTAATTCTTTTATCCATCTTAAGATGTATTTTATTGTAGTCGTCTAGGTTTATTTAGTCACTAAAAGGGAGCATATTGGAATATGCCTGAGAAATTTCAAGGAAAAGATACAAAAAATAAGTCACATTTTCCAAATTGAATTTCCGACCATACTCTAAAAAAATCTTGTGTTTTACTTGAATGAAGGACGGCAAAGATGACTTGTTTGTTTGATATAATTTCTGTTTAGTGGTTACTAAAATTGACGGTTATTAGAGATTTTTTAGTTATTTAAGTAATTGCATAGAACGTTAAGTCGTCAAGTGTGTGAGCAACTGAAATACGAGAAATAAAAGCGATCGGTTGTTTGATTTGTAAGCGATAAAAATGTTAGTTTTCAATATGAAAACAGTTTTCTTTTTCAAATCTCCCTTTCACTTACATACTATCCTGCAAGACAATATTATTTGATTATTGACTGTAAGTTTGTGTGTTTTTTACAGATTTAGATCCTTATTTCTTTACTATAATTCGTTTATTTTAAAAGTATCTACATAAGTTAATAAAAATATCTGTCTAGCGTCTTTATTTACTCTATCCAATTTGAGGAGTTAGACCAAAAAGTCGCTTATTTATTGTTGATGTAATCGAACTATAAAACTATGAAAATAAGGTATTTTATTTACAAGGCAGAAAAAAGCGTGTTCGGGAAGCTTTTTGTTCCCAAGAAACTTCAATTATTGTTTATTTATGGTTGGGGAGAAAGTTTCCGTCGATTTCTACACAAATTTCAAACAACTTTTTTTTGTATTTATAATGAACTTTATTAGACCAAATGTGTGTCATTTTGATCGACGATCCTTTACAAATTTTTCCGGTAAAACCATAATCCCATCGGCGTAAAAATTCTGTGGTTTACAGGCGAAGAGTCGAAACAATTTATTTTCATAGGCCTTTATTTGAGTTTTATAGAAATCCATTAGGATGATTCTATATGAATCGAAACAAATGATAATTTGATGGTGCACGATCTGGACTATACGGTGGGGGCATCAAAACTTTTCAACCAAACACCCTCAATTTTTTCTGGGTTATCAAAGATGTATGTGGTTTGGCGTTAATATGCTAGAAAACAACACCTCTTCTTATTGATAATTTTTGGCTGCTTTTCTTGAATTGTTTGTAATCTGGGTTAATTGTTGTAGCACTTCATAATGAGCGACTCCCTTGCAGTCCCACCACCAAACATTTAATAATACTTTTCTTGATGTTAATCTTAATTTTGTTGTAGTTTTGGAAGCGTCTTCATGTGTTAACCACGGTCTTGTTCGCATGATTTTGTCGTATTTGATCGCCAGTTATCAATCTTTTCAAAAACGGTGCGATTTTGTTCCATTTCAGCAATGATTCACAATATAGAAACTTTGTATAAGAAATGTTTTTGAGTCAATTCGTGTAACTTCTAAAAATCTCGTCCTTTTTGGAATCCAGACATCCAAATGGTTCAAGGCCGTTTTGTAGTCAATCTTCAACTCTTTAGCAATATCATCGTTGCTGATATGCCGGTCTTGCTCATTTTTTCCAGAATTTCATGGACTTTTTCGATGATCGGTTGTCCCAATTGATGACATCGAAATTTTTTAAATGAAAACGCTTAATTCATTCATGTGTTAAACAATTTTTTCACCTACTTCCGCAGCGTTCTTCCCCTCTTTAGGCTCTTTAAAATAGTACCTCTTGTATTTTAATATACCGGGTGTTTTTTCTATCTATGGTCAGCTGCGGATCTCCCATTAGCCGTTAAGCAAGAGAAATAAACGTCCCAAGAACTTGTACATCTGACGATATAAGAAGGACTCTCTCCTTCTTATATCGTCAGATGTACACGTTCTTGGGACTTTTATAGTGGAATTTATTTAAAAATACTACAATGTCATAAAGTGCAAGAGAGACGTAACTACTCCCTCATAAAATTCATTCCAAATACACGTTTTGTGTTATGCTTCTTCTTCTGTTCAATAGAGTCTTATGATTAAAGTGAGAGAACACAATCCACGTGGTTGGGTCGCAAGTGGGATACTTTTAAAGGCAAACCAGTGGTTCTCAAACTCATTTCTTTTTTGACTACCTTCTTGGAACTTAATAGAAATCTCGTATTACAGAAGATTTCAAAGAATGAAAGAAGTATTTTTTTGAAAAATGTTTACTTTCATTGTTTGGGACCTCTGGCATGGGCTGTAACTATTTCGCAAAGGGTGTGACAACTGGTAAAGTTGACAATCTCACCATCTCAACATTGTAATGTGGAAAAAAGAGAAAGAAACCAGGGGGATTGGGCGAAATCCCTATATAGGTTCTTTCAATGTGTTAGAAATGAATCGACAATAGTTTTATGGTTTTGTAGTATTTTTAAATAAATTTCACTTAGTTGACGGCTAATGGGAGATCCGCAGCTGACCATAGATAGAAAAAACACCCGGTATAGCGTATCTCATGTTTATTTTCAAACTTTAACATTCTTTATGTCAAAATGTAGCGGAAATTGTTAGCCTTCAAATGTATAATCGTCTTGTCTGATTCGATTAGTTGTTACCAAATTAAGTTACGGTAAATCGATTGGTAATTTTTGTGGAAAATTGCCCTATAACGCTAAAATTTTCCTAATTATTGTGTGGATATTTTACCCACTTACAGAAACGATAAAAACCGATGAAATGAATTATAGAAGTTGGGCCCAAAATGGTCAATTTTTTGCATTGGTAGGGGAGAGTGGGGAAACCTTCAATAAAAGCCAGTATATTAATACTAATCAATTCTCTTTTAATTATAATTAAACTTTGGTTCTTACTCTACAAAATGAACATAATAAATTTTCAGTTAATAATTACCAAGTATTAATTTTAAAAACAAAAACAAAACTCTTCCTGTCCGTATTTACCCAGTGCGTTCCGGGTAAATACGTACGCCAATTGGGGTAATTGCGAACACTTATACTTATTATTACATAAATCACAAATGTGATGATGTACCACCTGTACAATCTTCATGTGCCCATTTTGGGCACATGAGACATTGTATCCAGTCTTCTGTTGGAGGTGCTACGTAGTTTTCATTGCAAAAAATACAAAAGTAAATTCCTTCGTCATCATATTCAAAATGTCTAAGATTTTTCACATTTTTTTGGAGATTTTCAGCCTAATTTTTCTTAGTAGTATAAATCTTTTTTTACTTAATATCTATCTTCACTCGTTTATTCTCAGTTTTCTTCTTTTTATGTTGTTTCTTTTGTTCTTTATCCTCTAAGTGGGGTGTCCGCAATTAACCCAATCCTACCTATACAATTTACCAAATCAAAATGTTAGATTGTATTAGATAAAATTGTTCTTTAATTTCACTATTAAACCTTCGTTTACCCTAACTATATGGAAGCCAAGTAAGATTTTAGGGAATGTTTAAATCAATTGGTAAACACAAAACCAAAGTTCTTCAAAAACAATAAGAAATGACTACAAAATATTCAAATTAACTTACCTTCTCAAAGGCGCACACTTAACCAAATCTGTGCAATAAAGATCGCAGACACGATAAAAAAAAGTGTGTGCGGGGCGAGGGGCTAGGGGGTTCAAAATGGATGTTCGTATTTACCCCACTCACCCCTAAAATAATAAAATAAGTACGAGACCGGCCTTTTTAAAGATCTTCCAGTAATTCTAGTATCGATTAACGGAAGAAATTCTTATTTAATAAAGCTTTTGTCAAGCTATTTTTGTCTTCAAAAAGTTGGTTTTTGAATCTAAAAAATGATTGTTATAGTTTTTGTTTTAATTATTATTGAATTCAGTTCCAATGACTATTACAAAAATTGTAAATGCATAGAATTATTGACCGGTAATGTTGAAATATATGAATTTTTGATTAAATATATCGATTCATTCTCTAAGAAATCTACGAAAAGATTTCTTAATAATTTATTTGATTAAAGGCGATTTTCTGGGCTTCTAATGGTTTATAAGAAAAACGGAAAACAAATTCTAATTTTCTGTTCTAATATTTCATTACGTATTTGAGCCAAATTACTTTTTGTAATTACATTACATTTCATTATAATTTCAATTGAAAAGTTCTTTCGAGAGGAATAATTCTTGTCTGTGTAAAAATGCGTCAGGTTTGAACATGCTACAAGAGAATTGAAAAATATTAGTTAATTGTTGTAAATGAGCATTTTATTTACCAATAAAAGTTGAAATTATTTATAAAACGTTTTGCAGTTGATTCACTCACTCGTCGGTAGTGTATAAATGTTTGTTTTCTTTCTAGTTTAATATTTCTATGACTCATATAAATTTCATTCGTCACTAGAAAAGACAGGAAATGCATTCTCCGATTTGCCTTAATTTTACATCGTTTTTGTTTTTGAAAATATAATTACTTTTTCCTATTAACGTATTGTTACGTTGAAATATTTTGATTAACGAATCTAATTAGGTACTAATGCAAATTAAAATAGAAGCGCTTATTGATATGATTTTCATATTTTTTTGTTCATTCTTATATTAAGCGTTTATTTGCGATTTTGAATCTCTCTCATTGAATTGAAAAATCTATTTAGAAACAGAACTTTTAGCAAGCGCCCCAATTGAACTGATTTCTCACATCGATCAAAAATTATCTTTACATAGTTGCTTTTATGCATATTGTATAATTTATAAAATAATTGACTACCTCATAAATTATCCATAATATCAAGCAATTATTGCTTGATTAATAATTATCGATATCTATAGATAAACGAAGTCTTTTTTTATAAAATAAATAGCAAATTGGTTAATATACGGAATAATTATTTTCTAAATATGATTGTCACTTGGGAAATAATACAAGACGAGACGAGACAAGCATTTTGCCCCGAAAATCTAGATAAGACGAGAGACCGATTCTCTCTCTCAGGATATCATTAAAAAAATTATCCCATTTTAGAATCACTTTAGCTTCAACTAACTGAACCCAATTCGGGCATTTTTAATACTATAAATCATGATCATTTTTATGCTATTTTTTGGCCACTTTATTTTGGATTTCGAAAAATCCTCTCTATGTGGTGAGCTGGTTGGTTTTTGTGGGCCTTCCAAATTCTGCCCTACATCCACTAATGTGGATGTAGGGCAGATTTTATTAATTGAGACATTTAAAGAAAAAGTGGTGTTTCTTAAATATATGTTTGTCAACTGGCCTTTAAAGCCGCATTTTCTGTACGATCCCCCTGTCAAAACTTGTTATTGTAATTTCTCTAAAACAGTTCGGTCAAATTTAGAAAACTTTAAGCTGGACAATTTAGGCAGTTGGAGACAGTCAAATTTGTTCTTGATGTGAAATTAATTAATTTTATAGGTATATTACAAGATTTATTATTAAATAATTCATTTATGCTTCCTTAATTTTTACAAAGAAAAAAAACAGATAATTAGAAAAGTCTTCGGTTAGACGCTTTTATCGAAGGTAAATGGAATCTTTTTTGCGGAATAATCGGATCCCACTCTGCTTAATAAAACTATTTTCATAAAAAAGTATCAAAAATGATTGGGAAATGATACAGCTATGGTCGGTTGACAAATCTTATTTTATTATCCTGTATAAGGCGGTTTTAAGCTCAGTAATCTTGGAATTAAATAAAAAGCGTCTACATTTTAACTTATCTGGACTTGGCTAGACTTTTTAGATGTAGGCATTCTCTACTATTTGCTCGGACTAAATTACACATCCTAGAAGTAGAAAAACTGCCTCAAATTGTTAGAAAACTTTCCCCGTGTCTTATAAACAAGTGCAAACAATTGTGGAACAAAATCCTTTAATTTTACAAAAAAATTAAATTCCAGATATGTAATCTTAGCAAAAGAGTTTCTTTGGTTTTGTTATCATTTCATGTAGCTTCAACTTCTTGTAGGCGTATTTTGTTAATGAGAGAAAGAGGGAAGGAGGGAGGTAATGATGCACATGAGAGAGCCGGCCGCCTCGAGTTTGACAAAGAAAAAACGTCTTTCATCCAGATACTTGCACGAGCGCTTCTCTTTTCGAAAACTTTGTACATTTAAAAATTTTAAAAAGATAGCGTAGAAGAAAAATGCAAGTTTTCCATATTTGCTTAAATTAGCAAAAATATTTGATGTATTTTATTGAAAACTATCAACAATAGAGCAAATTATCGATATACACATAAAACAAATGAATAAATAAATAAGTTCTGTAGAAAACGAGTATAGAAATCGGCCTCGATATAAATACATTAAAAGAACGTCAACCAGTTACGGTTTTGCGGGTTGTAGTGGGGCGGAGCGGGCGTCCCCTCTCTTACACCACTTCACTTTTCTATAGAAACGAAATGGCCGACCGAAGTTTATTATAAAGACCTTTCTAACAAATCGAATTATTTCGCATTTGGTTAAAATTAATACCAAAAAAAAATTGTTTTTTTTAGCTTTTACAAAAAAAATTAAACGTTTTAATAATAGATAATTAACGTTTTGTATTTCTATAATACCTACAATTATCGCCTTACCAAAACATTATAATTAAATCGTTAATTTTTGTATTTAAATAATTTCATATTGTTTTTAATAAAGTCGCTAATTATTCGATATTTATCTATTTACTGATTACTTATCAATACATCATGCAAATCTATTAATATTAACTTGTCGACCTTCACTGATTAGATAAGCTAATTAAGATTTTTTAATCAAATTGTGGTAAATTTTCATTTATTTTTAATAGAAAAAGTAGGTTAATTATTATTATTATTATTTGCTTCAGGATACTATCAACCGGCTGGACCGTTAATTAGTGTACCACATGGACACACGCAACAATCACCGTTGGCAAGCAAAAGTGCCCCATTGTCTGATATGTCACCAACATCAGCATCGCCGATACAACATCAAACCCCCGCTGCACCCAGTTCAAATGGGGGTGATTCTTCTGATAGTGAGGTAATTACGAATATTAAGGACAACTACTCTATATAATTAATTTGTTGTTTTGTCATTGTGATTGATTTGAAATAGAAACATTGTAAATTATGCGACAGTCGGTTTGTAATTGACCTTGTGATAATTTGTATTCGATTGTCATCTACTTGACCTTTGAATTTTTTATTAAATCTATTCAACATGTTAACGATTTTAATAAATAAAACTATTCCAATGGTGTTTTATTATTATTATTTTAGGTAATAATAACATCAGTGACTGCAGCCAAGGATACGCTACCGCCTACACAACCACAACAACAACAGCCACCTAATACTTATCGGTTTTCACAATATCCGGGAACACCACCCGGATATTCATATAGTTATCCACATTATTATCCAACAGCACCGCCAGCCCCATCGTATGCCCATCATGATCTTTGTTATCCACCTAGCCCGTATTTACACCATAAATATCCACCACCGACAGCGTACAGACGGTATTTACCAAATACTCAGTATTATACAGCGGCTCCTAACGATATTTATGCACCACCACCTACCGGACCGGCACAACAAAGTCAACAGGTTTGTTGATTTCTATCTGAATCTAGAGAATTTTTCATAATTTATTTATAACGTAAAGGTGGTAACTGCACCACCGTCGATTTCATCAAGTGGACCATCTTATCAGCCATCATCAGCACCACCACCGCCTGCTATCATGGAATCATATGCACCGCCGCCGCCACCACCACCGACATTAGTCGAAACTTATCCGCATCCAGCGCATTATTATCCAGGATATGGACCGGCACCACCTCCATCATGTTACACACATTCACCAACTAGAACCATACCTTATATAAGTGCGTTTATGATAATTTTCAATCAATTATTTATTTAAATTTATTTTATTGTTCTAGATGCAACATATCAAAGTTGTCCATGTCCAATGCAGTCGTGTCCAAAAAACGTACTTACTGGACCTCTTACTGGTGATAGTAAGAGGTCTAATATTACCTCAATTGCAAAAGATTCAATGCCTCTACCACCTGTTGCCTTAGCACTTCCATTAGAACCGGCGAGTGCGACCGGACCACCAAGTCCGGCTAGAGGTTCAGCCGGTATGCCACCGCCACCATCACCAGCTGGTGCGAATTACCAACAACAACAACCACCACCATTACCACCACCATCTACAACAACAACAACTACAACAGCCTCGACAACACCACAACAACAAGAAACGGCAGCACCTAAACAAGAATCTCATTCGCCCGATATCGTTGATATACCGGAAAAGAAGCGTAAAGCTAGAATCGGCAAAGCAATGGTCCGTAATAATATTGCAGCAATACAACAGAATACAATGTTATTAATGTGTAATCCAAATCAGACGAATTATTCGAATGGCGTTAAACGTGAAATTGAAAGTCCAAAAGAGAAGGATGCAACTGAAGCGAAAAAGGAGATTTGTTCGGATGATGAGGAGAAAATTGTTAAAATTGCCACATCATCAGAGACAACAATCAAAAAATTGGAGGATACCCGTCTACCCGATGCACAGAATTTCAAAAAGGAGGCTAACGACGAGAAACTCGCCGACGAAAAGAAGAAGAAGGTGGAAAACGAGGATAAACAACAATCTGTATTACCGCCTTGTATAAATACAGTAGCGGAGAATGTTAAAATGAAAAATATGAAAAGGAAATTATCGTTAACAACAACCGATAAGAATGTTGTGAATGATGAGGTAACATCACCGAAAAAATTAAAAACCGACAATAAATATCTGAGTGGATCTTATAAGGATTTAATTAAAAAAGATATAACATCGATACAAATCAATAATGGTAGAAGAAAATTGATAAAACGTAATGAAACAACAACAAAAACCACACGGCACACAACAAGAACGAAAAAGAGACCAGTTAAAAGGAAATCGTGTAATATTAAAACAAATGATGAAACATTATCAACACCACCACAACCAACAAAACGTTCAAAACAATCAATAAAAGTTAATAATAATCGTCGTAATTGTTCAAAAACAAACACCAAGGATACGGTATTAAAACAACACAATAAAGATAATACACAAAAGAGAATAACAGCAAAAAAATCAACAACAACAACAAACAACACCAAGAAAACAGCACCAGTTCTTTTGGATCATTTACTATTGAAAAATAGTATCGATCGAACAATTGATAGTGTCATTAGTGAATCTTTGATAAGGACAAACTGTGTTAGTAATAACAATAATAATAACAAAACGGACAAGTGTACAAAAACAAGTATTAATAACGAGCCAGCGTTGATAACGACATCAACTACAACAACAACAGCAACAACAACAACCACAGCAACATTAACAACAAATCGTAAAAGTACAAATAAAACAGCAATTAATAGTTATAGTAATAATAATAATAATAATAGTATTAATAATAATAGTAGTAAAAATAATAATAATTTAAAAACTGATAGTCGTGTTGTAAAGACTCGAAGGAAATCGACAAAATTGAAAGAAATCGTACCACAGACTGTATCAAAAGTGCCAAGAAGATCACTACAATTGCCTAGATGGTCGAATGGATGGACATGGAAAGGTGATCCGTACGATGCCAAAGTTTTTCTTAATGTAATTATTGTCAAATTCAAATAATTCGCAAATGCACGATTTTCATTAGTGACAAGATACATATTGAGTACTTCTATCTTTATCTGATAGACTTGTTTGCAAATATATCTTTCTCTCTCGCGTAAGGCTGCAAGAAACGGCTGGTACCGTATTTTAGCAGAGACTATACAGTAACGGCAAATGAAACAGACACTTTGCATGGGAGTAGTTTCATTGCTCGCCTTTTTAATGAAGATTTTTCCTAATTTTAACTCTGTTTGATGTTAAAACTCTTATGCAAATCTTTTGTATCGTACAAAAATTGTTGTGGCCTCTATTGTTTATGTTATTGAACACATCTGTCTTTATCTGATAGATTTGTCCACAAGTATAGTCGACAAAGATGTGCCTCTCTTTCTCTCTCGCTCGCTCTCTCATTTCTAACGCTACTATCCACAAACTACGCCTTCAGACGAAGAAACTTACAAGAAATGGCTATTATCGTATTTTAGCAGAGAATATACAGTAGTGGCAAATAAAACAGACACTTTGGATGGGGAATAGTTTCATTGTTCACCGTTTTAATGAAAATATTTCCCAATTTTAACTCATTTGCAAATTTTTTGTATCGTACAAAAATTGTTGTGGCCTCTATTGTTCATGTTATTGAGCATATCTATCTTTATCTGATAGACTTGTCCACAAGTATAGTCGACAAAGATGTGCCTCTCTCTTTCTCTCTCGCTTACTCTCTCATTTCCAACGCTACAATCCATAAACTACGCCTTCAAACGAAGAAACTTACAAGAAATGGCTATTACCGTATTTTAGCAGAAACTATACAGTAGTGGCAAATAAAACAGACACTTTGAATGGGAGTAGTTTCATTGTTCACCTCTTTAATGAAGATTTCTCCCAATTTTAAGTTTCTTTAATGTTACATATGCACATTTTTATATCACAAAGATTGTTGTGGCCTCTATTGTTTGTGTTTTTATACCTTGAGCTTGTCTGTTTCTTAGATAAAATGCCATTACTGTATATATAAACGGGATAGTTATAAAAAAATTGTATTTTTTTATTCAAACACGTTCTCAAGTCGCTAAATATCGCCAAAACGGATCAATATTTTCGAAAACTCAAAACTATTGTAAAAGTCACTTAAAAATTAAACAAACCAAGGATAGTAGTGATCTTACTTGCCGGCGTGGAAGAGGCATGATTCCCTATACCGTGATGGCAAACGAAATAGGGTCATTGTAAGAGATTTACTTGTAGAATCTTCTTATAACACGTTAGAAGGTTTTCTAGAAAGATTTAATATGTAAAAATATACTTAAGATAGAAACTAAAATAGTTAAGACTTTCGTAGATAAGACAGTTTCGATTTGAAAGCTTATCGTGTAAAAATGGAGTCGTGTTGTATGAGAGATAAGTGTGATTTGAAATTGATATTGGATGTAATTTTGCCTAATTGTGTCTAATGAATTTGCCGCTCCTGTATATAATGAAAATCGTGCCTTTACCCATCATATAGTAGAATTATTAATAATTATTGTCTTGTAGAGTGATGAAACAACAGTTGTGCGTAAATGCTACCCCGCAATGCAGCATGAAGAAGGTGATATTATCGAAGTCAGAGATTGTGTCTTACTTAAAGCTGGCCCAAGAAAGAACGATTTACCGTTTGTTGCAAAAATCGCCTATCTATGGGAGAATCCGGATGATGGTAATTAATTTGTTTGATTTTTAACCATAAAAATCCGTTTTATAAATAATTTTTAGGTGAAATGATGATGTCGTTATTGTGGTATTATCGACCCGAACATACAGAACAAGGTCGATTACCAGCCGATCAACCGGATGAGGTATTCGCGTCTAGACATAAAGATTCAAATAGTGTTGCATGTATCGATGATAAATGTTACGTATTGACTTTCCATGAGTATTGCCGGTAATTTTCGTAGAATTTGTAGATAAACTGTATTCTCTAAATTCATTTGATTTTCAAATCAGGTATCGTAAAGAATTGAAACGTGTAGAAGAAGGCATTGAAGAATCATTACCGTGTATCCCGATACCGGAACCATATCCAAGACACAACCGACAACCACCATCACCCCTATCAGTATCAGCAGATATGGTATTCTTCTGTCGGCGGGTGTACGACTTTAGACAGAAACGTATAGTGAAGAATCCAAGTTAAATTCACAATATCCTAGTGATTTTATCGTTGATTATTTGAAAGTTTATATATTTTATTATTATTATTATTCTAATTATTAATTATGTTCAAAACAATCAAAAGATGGCATTATTTGTGCGTAAAATAAGCAATTTTCTGAGTTTTCGTTTATACAAAACAATACACGCCTTTGATGGAGAGCCTCAGATACTCCAATCGTTCACAGTTACACAATTTTAAAACAAAAAAAAACAACAAAAAAATCTAGATACGTATACATTGTTGTTGTTTCGTAAAATAAAAGGGAACATTTGTATTATATAAAATTTTTAGTAATCAATAATGTTGTATAGAGAATAGAGATTATTATTATTATTACTACTATTATTTTTATTATTATTATTATTATGATTATTAATATTATAATATAAAATATTATATGTTTAACAAAACAAAACAAAAAAAAAATGATAGTCTTTAGTCAGCGCTGGTGTAAAAGGTGTGTGCTTTTATAGATTTTAGATGTCTTTTTCCTTCAGTGTCGTCTTCAAATTTCAAAGGAAACTACAAAAAATATTTTATAATTGTTTTAGGGAGCCTTTCACAAAATTGTGTAGGAAAACAATCAATTGTTGGGGGGACAAAAAGTACAATATTCTAATTTTGCTTTCCTATTTTGTCAAATCTCTCTACCTAGTGCATTCTAAACCGAAATAATAATTAAAAAAATCGATAACGCATTTGTAGAAGCATATTTTCATATTTGTTATATGGACTTTTGTATTATTATTATTATTATTATTATTGGTCAAAAATGTTATATTATTATTATTATTATTATTACAAGTATAATTATTATTAGATACACTTTTTTTACGTATTTTGATTTAATTTATGATTTGAGTAATATATTATTATTGATTATTATTATTATTATTAAGCTCTTAGAGCCCTGAAATTGAGTTAATTGGTAGCCAAAGTTAACGTTATTATTATTATTATTATTATCATTTATTTATTGTGTTTAATAATTAAAAATATTTGTAACGGTCAATTTGAATTCGTTTTGTTTGATATTTGGATCGTTGATCCGTAGGTCCGCTCCATCTCGTCCTCGTTCAAGCTCGACTTGAGTCACTAGGGCCCGAGTCGTCTTAAATTTCCTGATTTCTTAAATTCTAAGTAACAAAACAAGCAATAAACAAATTCTTTGTGAAGGCTTTACAACAAGATAAACAGGACCCATGGTCAAGGAGTTTTAGTCACGGTTCGTCTTCCTGAAGTACCACTCAACACTAAAGCGGCAGGTTAAGTGTAATTTTTACTAATTCTGTTTATACACGATAAGTACGTGCCCGTAGGATTCATAGAGCACAATCTCCCTTTTTTGAATTTCGGACGATTGTGTTAAACTAAAATCGTGTAAAAAGAAGCTCGTGTAAAAACAGAACTGAATGTATACGGTCCATATAGTCAATTTCTTCGCGTCCCGTTTTGTTATATAAAGTGTTTTAGAACTAGGAATAACCCACTCGCCTCCTTTTAAGAACGCCTATGTATTTTATGTTATAATATCAATAATTCTTATTTTTATACAGGCTGGCCAGCTCAAAGATAACCGAAAATAGAACGGCAAACAACTGGTTCTGTGCATCAAAGACTGGTCTTTATTGTCAGAAAATGAAATTTTGGTTGCCTAACTCGAAATAATTCGTCAAAAATCCTATAACGAGAAGGTTCTCTATCTGTCTATCTATCCATCTCCTTCTGTCCTTCATGATGGACCGGATTATAGAGATCATCTGTAGCGTAGAAGAGTAACGATGATAATGAAGCGAACAGAGACGGATAGAAGAAGGTTTTTCCATTCAAATCTTTTTTCACGGGCAAACCGCATCTGTCTTCGGATAGTTTGTTTGTAGAATAATAACAGGATTTAGGAAATTCCCGGTTTCAGGACCGACCCGAGACCACAGCAAAACAGGCAGTTGCCTGGAGAGGTAGCACTTTTTAGTGGATTTAGGAAAAATTGATAGAACCGTTTTAACTATGAATTTGTTCAATTTGGGAACTACCTTAGAACCCTTTGGAACTCCTTCTAAATACGGAAGATATGATTCAGTTTGGAAAAAAGTTATTTTTAGAAAGAGTCAAATTCTGTGTCAGATATTCAGACCTAGCGTAATCGTGAAAGAGATTCAGTTTTTGGAAAATTTTCGTCAAAACTCTGGATAAGGAATCTCTGTACTAGTACACAAATGGAATTCTCTACACTGAATCCACTTTTGGACGTTTTTCTGAAGTTTCCAATTGGTTCCTTAGCCCCAATCTCTGTATTGTGTTCTTTATTTTGCTAGCCGTATTTCCATTTACAAAAGACATTTTAAATATTTTCCTGCTCTTTTTTGTCATTGTGATGTTTATATTAATCGCGAATATGCGTTCTTGATAAGAATCGAACAAAGGACACTTAACACCCTTTTTAGATTTCTTCATTCTTGTTCAGTTGCGTTCTAGTCTCTGAAGTGTTAAATTGCTTCGAAAAATTGTGACTATTTTTTGTTAATTTTTTTGCGTTCATTACCGGTAGGACACTTGTATGGTCAACGTTTGTTGTGTCGATATATGAAGAGAATACTCCCGCCTACCATGCACTTCTGCACCTACGTGATCAGAACGGACTTTAGTAATTAACTGCGTCTAGTGCTAGTGTCAGTGTAAGTGCCAATGTCTTTCAAATAATCATGTTGTTTCCCCTAATACTAATAGCTTTTCTTTCAATTATTGTTACAGTTAAGCAATTATCAACTGGAACCAAACTGTGAGTGTTTTTTGTCTACAGTGTCTCATACGAAAAAGTCGATTTTTACATTGCTTTGCATTCTTTTAACACGAAATCCTTTATGACACTTTTCTATGGGACACCAAAAAGATCTCAATTATTTTGGATGTTTTTCTTGTTATTAAAAGAAAAGGTTACTAAATATACAAAACCAGTCGAGTCGTTATTAATATCTGGACAGGGACGCTGAAAATAAGCTGGAGCGCCAGGAAAGCTCTGCCCCCGGACTCCTCGTGATCGCATAACGTCTGAAATCAAGAAATGATTAGTGCCAACACCAACCATCGAAGGGACAAAAACAAAATGAAACAGAAAAGCGAAAATAAACGATCTGCTCAATTCTGGGAGGTTTTGCAACCGACAACAATTTGGCCTGGCGTTGTCTAATGCGCCTGTTTCACTTGCCGCTACTGTATGAAAAGATGCATTATCCAGATGTTCAACATTGGAGTAATTTAGTCTAATTTTAATTAAGTGGGACTATTTAAATATAAACCGGCCCTTATTTATTAATAAAAAATTAGCCGTAAGTATGTAGCAACAACAATTTTATCATCTTTCTCAAATTCTCTTATCACATTACAACATTTGCGTACACGTTGTTTCGATTATCTATAAATAGGATTGATAAATTACAAAACTGTTAATTGCGCTTAAATTCCTTAAATTTCTATTAATTTCGGCATCGACTAGATGGCACCAGTTGTAATAATTGTTAATAAAACAGTAAACTGTATTAGAAACATTTTATCGAATCTATCAAGATATTGGCCAAGTTCGGTTAAATTCGTTACAATATCTAAATTCTGATTGGTCCCGATTATAGCCGAACGGGTCAATGTCTGAACGACCGACTAGTTCGCGTAATGGTGGTGTGTGCGAGGAAATTGTCTTAAACGTTATTAAAAAAAAAAGCAAAGTGTAAAAAAATGGTTTAACAGTGGCTTATTGTGTTGAATAATGAAGCTAACATATTGCTTCTAGACTAGTATTTTATTTAGTGTTATCCATTTTAACAAACAATTGCTGACGTGAATGTCGATTTGAGGTGTATTCTCAGGAAGAGAACACAGGACAGGTCGCTAGAGCCAGAACTAGGGTGTCACTTAGCAAGAGATGTGGTAGGCCTGCCCTGGGCACAAATAATAATTTACAGACATTATCAACGTTATCAGCACACATACATCTATTTAACAAATTGAATCAAATTATTAATTAATTGGATTTCGAAATCGTACATATATATTTTTTTTTGTGTTTGGTATAACATAAAGAAGCCAAATAACGACACTCAAATTTCGTGGTTGTGGTATTTGTAAAAGAGAAAAATGAGTGGCCGTCCCAGGACAACGTCCTTTGCTGAGGGCAATAAGCAACCCCTCAATCCACCCTTGGGTGGCATGAAAATTAGCAGTAAGTTGTGCGCCACGGTGCGTCGTTGTCTCTCTTAAAATATAATATAAATTCTGGCCCGTGTCAATTGACGATAGATGCGACAACGACGACGACGACGACGTCGTCGTTGTCGTCAATTTGACGGCGGAGCGCGCTATACTCAAAAAAAAATTAATACAGAAATCAAACCAAATCGGACAATAACAACAAAAAAAATCTACATATGTGCACTATATATATATTTATTAAACATGGCGCCTTTACCGTCACCGGCGCCGCCACCCAAATATCCACATCCTGGGGGGCGAGTATCCTACTTGTAATCCTAATAAAATTGTTACTATTCAGAAATGAAAACATAATTATCGGCAAAATTAGATTTCAAATGAATTGTGAAACTTGCATGGAATGCGGACAATGGGATATTAAAACTAAAAATAAAACTATCCAAATACAGCCCCATACCATCAGCCCATATTCTCATTGAAAACAAAGACTGTTAAATAATTCCGACTAGAAAAACGCATCTTTATAATTGACTTAATTGTAGCAAATTTATACAATCAAAAAAAAATGATAATAGATAAACTACGAATTCTAAAATAGGATAATTTACCATATCGCTTATATAATAGGTAATCAATATTAATTATTTTATATTGAAAATTATTTACGTGCAACTTTTTGAAAATTGATAAAAATATACGTTTTATGATAAATTTCCTACACATACCGATAAAATAGTGTAAAGTTATAATTAAGGGGCGGATACAGTCTAGCTTAATTGAATCTAGTGTCACTGACCACCCTCAAGCCTTGAACAATTATCGATCGAACAACAAAACTATGCCATTTTTATTTTATTTTAATGTTCTTGGGGTGTATCTTACCATCCCAAGGGTACGTTCATGTTGAAGATGCCTCACTGCGCTATCTCACGATTAAGACATGTTGCCAATCAGTTCTCGATATTGACTTTGATTCGACCAATTGCTGCATGGAAATCGATCGCTACAGTAAAGTAACGACATGAACGTACCCGAAGCATAAGAACTATTATATAGCTTGACATTACAATATTCTTAATTCTAATGTCAGAAATTTAGGGACCTTTAAGATATTAAAGCAACGCTCTTAAGCCAAGCTTTAAGAACTCTTAATTGATAGAACGCCGATTGCTCGGTAGTCTCAAAAGCTTATTTCCAGGGGCGGACCCTTTTCAGAAATTCTGTTTCTTTCGAGCTTCTTTTTTAATGTACCATTTTGTTGCACATCCCTGCCTTAGTTATAAGTATTTTTTGATCGTTTTATTGGCTCATTTTGTTTCATTGTTGATATGACGATAAATCCGTTTTCTAATCATTATTTTCAGATAAAAATAACAATGAATTTTGTGGATTATTCAAGATATTTTATAATAATAACCTTGAACTTACCGATTCGTTCATTCAATGTTAATATGCTTATCATGTTTGCATTTTAATTAAATTGGTTAAAAACCGATCATTTTTTTCATTACTATATTGAAAATTTGATTAATTCTGAACTACATTAACGTCTCTTCTTCTCTTCCTCTCTATTTTATCATTGTTAAATGTTTGTTGATTGATGTAAGTAGGAATAGGGGTCGGAATAATTTATCTATTGTTGATTATATTGCAAAATAGTGGTGGTTAACTCTGAATTTTATCCAAACTTGTTATGTAAATTGAAAACGGTATTCAAACGATATAAACGACGGGGGAAAACAAAAAATGGAAAGGTAGCGTGTAAATCGACTTTTATTAAACAAAAATAAAGAAATGAGAATAAAAATGCTTTCACACTTTCAAATTTCACGCTTATAATTAACTTAAAAATCAACATTGTTGCTGTTGTTGTTATTGTTTATGATTAATTTGTCAAAAAAAAAAAAAATCTATAAATTATAATGGTTAATAAATCTCGTGGTAATTTGAGTTAATAGAAATTTTACTAATTTATTAATACAATTTGTTTTAATTTATTACTATTTTATTGGTGGTTATTTAGGTAAAGATGGTAGTAAAGTGACTACAGTGGTGGCAACACCTGGACAAGGACCTGATCGACCACAAGAAGTCTCTTATACAGATACAAAAGTAATTGGTAATGGTAGTTTTGGTGTTGTTTATCAGGCGAAATTATGTGAAACAAATGAATATGTTGCGATTAAAAAAGTACTACAAGATAAACGGTTTAAGGTATAAATCAATAAAAATAAAACGATAAACTATTCGAACGAATTGGAGAATAAGCCATAATGATATAATTCTGATGTCGAAGGTCTAGATCAAAGGTTACTAAATGCATTTGGCCTGATGCCGATATTAACCAAGATTTTTTTGATTATTGTAAACTAAGCAAGCCCTACTCCAATGCCTTATCATATTTAATACCGTCCTTTCAGGATGAACTTTCTGTCGAGCATGTATGTGCTTTAGCGTTTTCCTGGCGCAGCTTTCGATTAATATACGATTGGGATTGTATTTAAAAGGCCCCCACGATCGGTGGTGTGTTTTAAATCGAATCCTTATCGATTTAGAAGAATTGTAGTGGTCCAAATTAGGAGGCAGTCCAGTACAGGATACTTTCCTCTACGAAGAGGAGACATGGGTTCTTTTGGGACTGTTCTCAAATTTCTAAGAGAAAATGCGACTTGATTTTCGCGTTATAAAATCACCTTGTTTCAAAATATCTTCAAAATAATCTCTATCATAGCCCTTACGGCTTTCAACGATTCCGTTTCTAAACCTGAACATCGGAAGTTGTGAACCTCGTGTAGGGACGTGTTTTTTCTTTTTTCTCTTCATCAAGTATTAAACCATTAAAAAATTAAACATGAAAAGTTGCTTTACAATTCTTTTTGTCATTTCGACATTATTTCTTTGAATTATGCCGAAGGCCTGTTAAAGGACAATTGTTTGTTTGATACCGTACAAACTTATTCGCTACCTTTATGAGTGCTTATACAGGGTGTCTCTAAAAGGTTGGGACAGACTCCTGATATAAAAATAGGACTTACCTATATCCAAAGTCGTCTCTTTTAGTCGGTAGAAGGCGTGAAATTTTCTTAGAAAAAAAACTAATTTTGCTTTAAAAAAATGGTAGGCGTCTGTAGTTAAGCCACGTCCCAACCTTTTAGAGACAGTCTGTATAACTTATGAATAACTAAGCATTCCATTCAATATTAAATTACAATTAATATGAATTTTTGTAAAACATTCACCGTCCTTAGGGACATTTCCCTTTTATTCAATCCATAAACTGTAGTATTCAATAGAGAATATAATTCTCGTTATCAGATGGTTAATACTTCTTGTTATATAAACATGTTTCAACAATATGCCTTTATTATAAAAATTACGTATAATCGGCTCCTCTGGAGATTATCCTTATTGTTATAATAGGAATAATAATTATTATGATAACAATAGCCAATAATATCTAATAATAATAAAGGCAATAGCATTGTCAAAACAGAAACAACCAGAAGCCTATTATTCAGGTTGATTCTTGGCTTTATTTTTCTTTTCTATGATTTGTACATTTATACTGAACAGCCGAGACGCTGGAGACATTTAAAACACACAAAAATTAAGTAGCGTCAGCACCATGTCGTTAATGACAGGTATTAACTGAGCAAACTTTTATCTATTGCTTTAAAACTATTGCCATTCCCCTTTAAAATGCCGTCTCAAACGTAGATATGTCTTAAATAGGAACATTTTTACAGCTAAAATTGATAAAGCCTAAAAACGACATTTCTTGAAAGTGTCAATTTGAATATTTATAAAAATTCTGTTCTTTGGGATATTAAAGAACAGTCCCTCAAACTTACACCAAAATCTAAAATTGGTCGCCTTTGCAAATCAGACGATTTCATATGGAATGACCCATACACACAACCCCTATTAGAATATTAAATATTAATATCAAATCGAATTTGGCTTATTCCCCTATTTACTGTTCGAATACGCCTTCAACAACAATATAAAAAATGTTTTTGATTTGTTTTAGAATCGGGAATTACAAATAATGAGGAAATTAGAACATTGTAATATAGTGAAGCTTAAATATTTCTTTTACTCTAGTGGCGATAAGGTGAGTTGATTAAAAATTGATGATAATAATAATAATAGAATTTAATCGAAATAAAGCTAGTTTCTCTTGCTCAGTAAAAAAAAAAACTATAATTGGAAATTCAATTGTACTATTATTATTAATATGAAAATAGCCTTGAAATTGAATCAAAATCTTTTTAATTTTATTTAGAAAAAAACAAAAAGAAATTGATAAAGATATTTATTATTGTGATGATTATTATTATTAGTTTTTCGTTTTTTTATTTGGTAATTTCTATATCCTCTGCAGCGTGCCGAGTTTCCTTGTGATATGTCCATATTCATGACTACAAGTGTGATGCAGCAGGTACGATCCTGCTTCGTTTAGTACCAAATCAAACTATATATCTATATATTAAATCATTTAAAAAAAATATATATAAATTCAATGAATCCTAAAACAATGAACCAATTTTACACAAGTGTGATTTTTATTGTATAAAATCAATGTTATTTTGTTTTAATTTTTTTTCTCTATAATTAAAAACTATTGCTGTAATATTGTTACAGTTTAAAACTATCCAAAAGCTAGTACTATACCTTTATTGACTTAACTTTAATTTACGTAATTGATGTAGAGTTTCATTTCCGTTTTGTTTGGATTATTAAATCGAATTTAGATTGTAGAGATTTGTTATTATTTGTTTTTTTTTTGATAAACTTTATTTTCTTATCGATTTGTTCTTTTGGTAAAAATATTTTTTTATTGTACAGAAGGATGAAGTGTACCTGAATTTGGTGTTGGAATACATACCAGAAACGGTATACAGAGTAGCAAGGCATTACAGCAAATCAAAGCAAACTATCCCGATAATATGCATTAAGGTATTTATATTTAATAATGATTATTATTATAATTCACAAAAAATTTTTTGGTTTATTTACAGTTATATATGTATCAGCTGTTTAGATCATTGGCATATATACATTCATTAGGTATATGTCATCGGGATATTAAACCACAAAATTTATTATTAGATCCTGGTACTGGTGTATTGAAATTATGCGATTTTGGCAGTGCAAAACATTTAGTTAAAGGTGAACCGAATGTTTCATACATTTGTAGTCGTTATTATCGTGCACCTGAATTAATATTTGGTGCAATTGATTATACAACAAAAATCGATGTATGGAGTGCTGGTTGTGTATTGGCTGAATTATTATTGGGCCAACCGATATTTCCTGGTGATTCAGGTGTTGACCAATTAGTAGAAATAATTAAAGTTTTAGGTACACCAACAAAAGAACAAATTAAAGAAATGAATCCGAATTATACTGAATTTAAATTTCCACAAATCAAATCACATCCTTGGCAGCAGGTATATTAATATTATTATGTGTATATTTTTTGTTTTGTTTTATAAGTAGGAAAATTGTAAATAATTCGCGAAAATCACGCGGCGAGTGACATTTAACAATTTGTGATTTTCGCAAATCAGACGTTATAACAATTGCTGTAATTCCGGAGTGTTGGTTGAATCCTGTCGTGCTCTAAGTTTACCTCACTCGATTTAAAGAAAAAAATTCAGAAATGTCTTGTATTTCTGGTATCTCAGAGTTGCACAGGCCTCTGGATAAGAGACACTGCTGAAGAAGGGAAATTACTTTCTACTATAATTTATACAGTTTTTTGGTGGAGAAAATGTATCAGCACTGTAGACAGTCGTGTTTCTAGCAGAATAAAATCTTGAGAGTCCGGTGAGGATGTTTTAACTAGTGATGGGTGCAATCGAATGAAAGTAATCGAAACAATCGATTGTAAACATTCGTATTCGAACACTTGCAACTTACAATTAGAATCGAACGGTCGTCTGAGAATCGATTGCTATCCAATAGTAAAAAATCTTAATAATATGACAATGTAAACCTATGTTTTTTTAAATATTACAAAAACAAACATACAAAACAAAAGTCATGATTTGATACAAATATACGTAATTAATTAACAAAAGATGCAAAGAATAATATTAAGACAAATTGCTATTTAGAAATACATAGTCTAAATTTTTCCCTCTTCATCGTTTACGCCTGTCATTGATAATTTGCTACCGATACTTCAGTCTATAACGGACATATTAGCATAGACAACAAGTGATGTTAGTACGGAAAAACCCAATGTGAGGGGTTAAACTCGAGACAATAAAACTAGGTAATAAAAGCCATGTCTAGCAAAAACCGGTCTCTTTCGTAGATTTTCAATTGTAATTGGTAATTCGTCGTTTTACAATTTTGTATTTATCAGTCGATTGTTCTTTTTATTATAAACTAACTAAGAAAAATCATTTTCAACAAAATTAACCTAACAAGGCGTTCCGATGTAGAAATTAGAACGTCGTGATAACCGATACATCCCAAACAAGATGGATCTCAACATTCTGTCGCTAATAAAATTGAGGAATGCGTAATCAGAAACATTTTTGTTATGTGTTTATGATGTTCACAAGAATTGCCAATACTGTTATATTTTTTTATGATAACCCTCAAGCAAGTGTAGCTACAGGCTTTCCCAGAAATTCTTCAAAATATGATCCGTATTTAAATTTTATTTTAAACAACTTTCTATCTCATGATTCTTTGGGAAAGCACTGGATAATAAATTATATAAAAATGGTGTAAAAAATGTATAGTAATTCATAAAATGAGAACGGCTAGGTCGATTTCTGTAAAATTTTTTGTCAGTTGTTCGTATTTTCGAGGAGAAGGATTTTACGAAAGAAAATTGGTTGTTTTTGGGAACTTGGGGGGACATCGTATAAAATAAAAACAAAAAATTAATAAATATAAATTATTATAACTACTTAATATGACTAAATGTGACCAAGATATGTTTAAAAGTAAGTATACCTCACGATTACCGCCGCCGTCAAATTGCTTTCACCGCCCCCAGTTAGCTATTAACAGTGGAGGCGGCGACAACGACGTATACATACTTTTATGTGGTACTGTACATTCTTTCAGTCATATCTGGTCATATTAATTATATCAAGTCATATTTTTTAATTTTTTAACTTTTCTATGGTGTCCCCCAAGTTCCCAAATACAACCCGAAAATTTTCGAAAATCCTTCCGAAAAAGTCGGAAAATTGGAAAAATCGAAAATCGAGTTTTTGTGTGAAATTATTCCTTAATGGCTTTCCAAATCAAAAAATAGAAAGTTCTTAGTGTAAATCATGGAAAATTGCGGAAAATGCGAAATGCGGAAAATTGGAAAATCTCTCCGCAAAAGTCGAAAATTGATTTTTTGTATTAAATTTTGTGTGCAATTATTCCTTAATGCCTTTCCAATTGAAAAAATAGAAAATTCGTAGCGTAAAGCACGGAAAATTGCGGAAAAATGTGAAAAAACTTAATTTTTTATTTCGCTTAGTTTTTTATTTATCGGGCATCTTTTTTTTATCACAATATTGGGGCGAGGCGAAGTTCGCCGGGTCCGCTAGTAAATTATATAATTGATAAAAAAACTGTATATACGTAAACGATTAATTTCTTAGAACTAATATTAAAAACGTAATGTAAAGCGTGCCAATCGATGGGTCTATATTTTACTATTTAAGAAAGCCAGACGACTCGATTAAACATCGAAAAATGAGATGTTATAGTTTGTCGATTGTAAAATTATTCGATTGTTAAAAATTGTCGATTTCGATATTTTCGATTGTTCTTTTCATTCGATTGTGCCCATCACCAGTTTTAACCGCTTAGAAAAAGTGTAAGGGCCCCCATTTTTTCCATCTATTCGGATATATTAATATTATCGACTTGACCTGATTTGTTCTAATCTCTATTGATTGAAACGTTTTTTTTAAATTATCGAAAGGATTTTATTGCCTTCTAGCATTTTTTATTAAGAACCACTGTTCTAGAAGGAATTTTACAAAGCCTGCGTGGCAACAGTAGAGATTGCGTTCTGTTATTGTAGAACTGTTTGAAATTTAGAAATAATAATTCGAAATCGTTAACGATACGATCATCATTGCCGGAATTACTTAATAGTTCTAAAAATTAGATTTACTATAGAAAAACAAATAAGTCGAATTTAATAAAAGCAGAGAACGTCTATTTGCAGTTTTTACTATCGAGAATGTCACTCCCGTATTGTAGCTCCAATCATCAGAAAATACGTGTAAGTTAGTGATGATGCTGATGATTAAAAAAAAAACACAAAAGAAACTAACCAAAAATTAACTTTCATCAAACCAAAAATAGAAATGAGTGCATTATTTTTGCATGATTTTTTCGTTTGTTTGTTTGGATTCATTTATAATGTTTGATTGTATTTAAAATGCAGGTATTTCGAGCGAGAACACCACCAGAGGCAATCGAATTGGTAGCTAGATTATTAGAATATACACCATCATCACGAATTAGTCCATTACAAGCGTGTGCCCATTCATTTTTCAATGAATTAAGAGATCCATCAACGAGGTTACCATCAACTGGCAAAGAATTACCACCTTTATTCAATTTTACAGAGCATGGTATTTGAGAAATAATTTATATTTTAAAACAAATTTCCATTACCATATAAAAATAATAGTAATTAAATTTATCTTTTTTTTTTGTTTGTTTTGAATGATAGAATTGAGTATTCAGCCATCATTGAATTCAATATTAATACCACGTGGTGTACAAGAGGCATCATCGAATAGTCCTCAAGATGGTGCTACAACATCAGGCCAACAAACTGATACTAGTGACACAACAACAACACCAGTACAATCGACTGCTTCTGGTATACCTTAAACATCCTAATTAAGGGATATTTATATATAATAATAATAATAATAATAATAATTATCTAAACAATATTTGGAAAATGCAACTAATAGGCCCTTTAGTCTTTGTAACTTCCCCTTGTTATCCTATCCTGTTTCTTTTTTTTTTAGATCAAAACATTTTGAAACTCATTTAATTATAATTTTGATTAATAAGCGATCTGTGTGAGATTGATGATTGGGACAGCTGTACTATAGAAAATAGTTTAATATAAACGTGCGTTTGTACAGAGAATTTTTGTGCATTGTTCGTAGTAATTGGCGTTGGAAATTTACAGAGAATTTGGAACAAGAAAACTATCTATTTCTATTTATACAATATACATAAACTGTAGCGCCTGTTGTCTTTTTTTTTTTGACTTTGTTTCCTCTTTTTTTTTGTGTTGGATATTGTTGATTGTTGTTTCAGTTTATAGAGAGATCGCTAATAAATTAGTGTCGCATTCGATAGATTTTTGGATATAAATGTTTGTTTTTTTTTTAAATTTGAAATTATGTAAATATTATTTTTAATTTTTGTAGTATAAAAATTGTAAATTTCTTCGATATTTGTAAATTACCAACAGTGCGACAATTTAATCATAAATAAGCTTTTTGAATGTTTATCGATTGATTTTTTCAACAAAACAGATAAACACCCACAATTTGTACGATTCAAATCGAATTAACGATTTGAGATTTTCGTTTCTTTTTTTTTTTGTAATAGTGACTATAAAATTCGGTCACCAGGGCCCCTTAATATAGAGACATTTGTAATATTTAACCATCAATTTCGATGTGACAAATAGGAAAAAGAAAAGAGGGATAAAGAAACTATTTAATCCAGAAATATCGTGTACTTTCTAGCTTATATGCTTTAGAGATTATAATTATAAGAAAATTCCAAAAAAAAAATAAAATTATATACTATATATGATTGAACAAAACAACGTAGTAAAATTATCTATGGTCGTAATAGCTTAACGAAGTGCAATGCGTTTTAAAAAAATAAAAATAAAAAACAAAAATAATGGAAAAATAACAATTTCTCGACACGCCTCCAAAGACTTTTAGATCAATTATTAGTTATTTTCTTAGATGTGCACTAATTCTACAAGATTTGGAATTATTTTTGTTTTTTGTAACTATGAGAAACCAACTGGATGTTTCTATTTATAATTTATAATTAATTAATTAAATAATAATAATAATAATAATAATAGGTGAGTTTTGTCTGATTAATTTCTTGTGACTTCTACACTAGTAGTATTTGATTGTTTCATTTGTTTTGTTTGTTTTTTTTTAAGCAAAAATTAGGGGCAAATAGAATCAATGTAATTAATATTTAATATATTTGTTAATTTTAATTGTAAATAATAATAACAGTTTACATTTATTATATTAATCCTACATTTAATTTGTTGTGATTATTGATATCAGTGCTCTAGAGTAGAAAGTCGAGTATATATAAACACATATCAACAAAAAAAAAAATTACTCTTTTATCATGAAAGTCTTTAAAAAAAATATCTGCACATCTCTTTTAATTAATTACAAGATTTCGATAGAAATTGGATGAGTTGTAATTTTGAAATCGTATTAATTCTGCAGAATCATTGTTGATCTTTCACCTTGCCCCCTAATTATTATTAATTTTAAATAGATAATTTAATAATGTATATTTGTAATAGTAATACGAGATTGTATGACTATATATATATGAAAATCAAATTTTAATTAACAATTAAATTGATTAAATTAGGATTTTATTTTTTAACAAAAAACAAAAGAGTACAGTTGGTCGATCATTTTTTAACAATATTTGGCAGTTTTGCTGTAAATTTGTAAATAGGCTTATTGAACGCATCATTATTATTATTATTATAGAGAAAACATAAAAAAATACAAATCTCAAGATATTAATTATTATATAATATTAAGGCACCATTTAAACAGATTAATTAATTGACTAATGCAACTTTTCCAATTTGTTAGTTTCTATTTAAAAAAAACAAAACAAATCTTTTCTTTTTGTAGGTAAAAGGAAGAAAAAATAATCGTTGTATTTTTAATCAATGTGTTGAAATCCCTAAATATTACACAAAACAGTTGAAAAATATAAAACGATTGTTTTGAAATTATAAATGATTCTCACTTCATTTAATTTCATTTAATTAATTCTCGATTTTATTTTTGATTATTCTTATTTTCTATTTATTTAGCCCAATAATACTTTTTTAAGTAGGTAAGGTCTGGCCGGCCGTAGATCATCTTCACAACTACTATCGGTTGCACATTTTGCTGAACATAGATAGTGTAATAGTGGTATACGGTATTTACCGCAGAAATCGACGAATTTCACATGCTCAACACGATTGTTGAAGTAGACACCTGAAATCAAAATTTCCAAGTTATTTCAAAATAAGCGCCACTCGGTCATGATTTAGACAAAGCCCTTTTCGTTAAGGATTTAGCTTGCCAAAATACCAAAGATCATCTGTTTTGAATTAACGTAATTACGGTCAATGATTTTCCCGCAATCAATCAACAAAGTTATCAAAATTGTGACGAAATATTTGTCTTTATAAAGACCTTCACCTTCCGATTCATTGCTTGAACATGTTTTTGTATTCCTGTCCTACTTTTGCAAGATTTGGTAGGTGGCGCAATTAGCTTTTTGTTAGCCTACGACAGTGTTTCCCAAACTTTCGACATATGTGTACCTCATCTATAATTTTCATAATACATGTGTACCCCTCGTCAAAAAAATGCATATACTTTAATAATAATAATAAGTCGCTTGTTGCATCAGGCGCAGCAAAAACCCGGAGCCACATGTACCCCTTCAAACTCTTCGCGTACCACACTTTGGGAAACACTGGCCTACGAGATATGAGGCATCTCCGAAATCGCGACAAATGAAAAACCTGAAATAACTCGAAAACAAAAGAACAGCAAAAATCTAATTACACCATTTGAGTATTCTCGAAAAATTAGGACAGTATCGTTATTTTGTACGAGTTCTCCTTATAGGAGTGGCCAAAAAGACCACCGTTTGCAAAAGCATCAACATAGCAATTATAGCAAGAATAAGTTGTTCGGTTGGCCCTTTTTGGCCACGCAATTACGAATCTTTGGAGCAAAGGGTTAAAGTGTGGCAAAATTTTGGCGACCCGCCCGACATTATTTGATATTTTGCTTTAAAACAGCTGATATTTGAAGTGTACTCATTTACGAGTAGGTCAAACAATATCTTGACATAACTCGGCTGAGATCAGGTCAATGCTTTACGTTGGATTTTTTTCTGGCAATTGCGGTATAGCTAACGTACCTTTACAATTTGGATTAACACAATGATGTGCAGAATTTAAATAACCCATCAATGTTCTCGGTATATCACCATCGTTGATTTTAATACCATGTAATTTGACTACACGTGCTGATAATTCAAGTAGACTGGGTGATGTATGTGTGATATTACTAATGAAACGTACAACCAACGGATTATCACGCAGACTTAACTGAAAATATAAACAATTACAGGACTAGTTTCAGTTTATTATTGCGAATCAAATTAGACGTTTTGTGTGTTCGTAATGTGCCTCCCAAAATGTTTTCGATGATCTTTGAGTTGCTAGTAACTGTATATGTATACAGTTATGGCAATTGAAATAGGTATAAGAAGTAACTACAGAAGTTTACTATGTATTTCTCATGAGTTGCTTAGACCAGATGCCAAGCCTGTATATTCATGCAATAATTGTTACAATACATAGAAGCAACAATTGACAGATGCAAAAAGTTGACCTTATTTTCAATCAATGGTACTACGAATGGCACCTCAGTGGTATAAACGGTAGCGAGCTGGATTTCGATGCAAACTGATGCAAATTTTTGTTTGTCTATTTCCACTCGATTAGGATTAAATCTTTGAATAACCCATTTGTTTAAATGGGTTATTCAAAGATTTAATCCTTAGGGCGTGTCCATAAACTACGTGGCTCGTCAAGGATGGAGACGGATTAGTTAAAAAGCTATGCTTGGCTACATGCGCTGAGAGGGGCGATGGAGTCACGTCCCATCTGTGAGGGGGGGTCTTAGTAACGCTACGTTAGACTACAGGGAGGGATGGAAGGGTTTATGGACGCTCGCTTAAGATAATTTCTTGGCCCTAAAGCTGCGCCTCAAAACTCTGCATGCATGGATCACAATGTTAAAAAGCTTGAGCAGTGCCGGATTAAAGCTGGTTAAATTAATCTGATATTGGGAAATGTTGAACAGACCAACCTAGTCTAAAGCTACATTAATGATTTTCAATTTGTGATCAGTTCTGTCCAGTCGTCTGTGAAAGGAATTCACGTATACAGTACTTTTCAGACTTTTTATCCGGGAGGCGCGGAGTAGTACTGCTTCATTATAATCTCTCTTATGTTCCTGTCAAATTCGACACGCCTCCAGACGGATAAATTGAGTGAAACGCACTATACTATCGAATGTTGTACAAGTTTAACATCCACTAGATTCGCTTGATTTGCATCAAAATGGAAGACACTCACCTCTGTGAGATTTTTTAGGGCAACTATAGCCGGCGGTAGTGTACGTAATTTGTTTTTATGCAACAATAACGATTTTAAATTGTGTAAATCGGCAATATTCGAGGGCAGACCTTCGATTTTATTATCACATAATACCAGTGCTTGTAAATATTTTAAATGGCCCAGTCCCGGTGGCACCTCCGTTAATTCATTACCCCCTAATGAGAGAATTTGCAAACTAAAACACAATTTCGTTTCAATAACGTATAAATTTTCGATGTAAAAAATCATATACTTACTTTATTAATTTCCATATAGTTTTTGGTATATTCCGAATTCGATTACCACCTAAATATAAATATTTCAAATTTCTAAAATCGAACACTTGCTCGGGGAATTGTTGTAATTGATTTCCACTTAAATTCAGTTCGCGTAACGTTGATGTTCTTGTAAATGTTTTCGGTAGCGAATCGTCGTGCAATTGATTGTTCTTCGCTATTAATGTTGTTAATGAACAATATTTAAATAGATCGGGTAGTGTTGTTAAACCATTATTACTAATGTCCAAAATTTTGATATTTGTAAATCGTTTCAAATTATTTGGTAATCTCGTCAATTTATTATGATGTAAAATGATATTATCGATTTCGGTACAGTTCTTTGTTTCGTCGATAGTTTCATTGAAATTCTGTTCAACAGTTTCCGGATCTAATAGTAAATAAGCTAAATCTATTATTCTACTATTATTATCACTATCACTACTATCCGATGTATAGTTATCCATCATAGATTTTTATTAATTTGATTCGACTGAACTGAATGATGGAAACTGTTAAAAATTGACAACGATTTCGTCTATTTATTATTAAAATTGATAATCATTTGACCTATTGAACTTATATCATGCGAAGACGATATGAAATTCACTGCTTATTGGAGACATTCACACTTTCTTCGAAGGCGGTTGCATGCAACGACGCAATTTCTATCATGCCATCAACTTCATTTATTCTAATTCTAAGTGTTTTTGATAAAAGAATTGACCTCAAAAAATGCAGCAGTTCACGTTCGAATTGCACGCCAAATTATCCACATCCTCTATCAATAACGAAGTTTATAAAACATCTATTGGCTAAACATTAAATCAACCAAGATTTAGGCCGTTTTATTTCCACATTCATTCGTATCCGGTATGTTGGTAGATTTGTTGAACATGTAGAATAAAATGGTCAATCCGTTCTGTGATAAGTATAACTTTAAATTTGAATTACGCGCCAAAAGTAGTCGATAAATCTATCAAGAGATGTCGCGCTACATCCTTCGTGATTGTTCTGTGTTTGGCTTTGAATTGAATTATATTGGTTTATCTTAATTAATTGGAGTAGAATTCTGATAAATCGAGTACTTTGATTTTGTTCTAAGCCTTCAATTGAATAATTCACTCGTTTTGGAATATTCTATGGTTTTTAAATTTGAATTTGGCGCCATGATTGATTGTCTGTTTTCCTAATAGATGTCCCATTTTAAAGCCTGAAGTTGGCGTTCAGAATTTATTCAATTATCTCTTTTTTATCGTTAACAATTCAAACAAAGTATTACATGAACTTAAAATTAATGTAACACGTGATTAAGTATTGTATGATTAATTATTACAATAAATATGAGTGTTTAAATTTGACAGCTACAATTAGCTGAATGTTATTCATTTGTCAAATGCAGCGACTCGTACCGAACTTCATATCTATTTATTCATCAAACCTACTTGATACGCTTTTTAAATAAACTAATTAATTAGTTTTAATTACGTAAATTAAATTAATTTGTACTGATGAAAGTCGAAATGGAAGATATTGATGATTCAACAATTTGTGATTCTGTGGTAAGTTTATGTTAGAAACATTTAATAAATATCGAATCTAACCTCACTTTGTTGGGGGGCCGCTTTAGTCATCATTAGTGGAAGGCTGTCGTTTACCGGTTCACATGCGAGGCACTTTAGATTGGCGTAAGTCCTAAAGCATATCTACTTTTTAATCAAACTGTTTCAAACGTATTTGTAGCATTGGCTGAAATTATCAGTATAAAAGATATCGACGGTCAGAAAACCTATTATGTTCATTATGTTGATTGTAAGTTGATTCTAATGTGTTTTTATGGGTTTTAATAAATATTGAATTGTACAGTTAATAAACGTCTGGATGAGTGGGTGAATGAAGACTCATTAGATACACGTAAAGTCCATTTTCCTCGACGTGATGGCACTAGTAATACTGGCGTATCAACACCAAAAAAGCTCCACATTGGTGGAGGTGGTGGTAATAATGCGGGTACTAGTAGCATCAGCGGTGGTGTAAGTGTTAGTACTGGTGTTTCAAGGTAAATTCCTATAAAATCCCCCAGAATAGCAATGTTAAATTGAATGATTAAGGCCATCAAGCCCTATAACAACCGGTTCAGAATTGGTGAACGGTGGTGCAGCCTTGGCGGCTGCATTACAAAAACGTATCAATCGTAAACGTAAAGGTCCATCATTGGAAAGTGAAGATTCCCAAGATGGGCCTGTACAATTGCCACAGGGACCCCGACAGTCGGGCAGTATGGTAGCCCATCATGATGATATCGTGACGCGTATGAAGAATATTGATTTGATTGAATTAGGTAAACATAGGATAAAACCATGGTATTTTGCACCGTATCCCCAAGAAATGGTTAATTTAAGTTGTATCTATATATGTGAATTTTGTTTGAAATATCGTAAGAGTCGTAAATGTTTAGAACGGCATTTAGTTAAATGTAATCTACGTCATCCACCTGGCAATGAGATCTATCGTAAAGAGAATGTGTCGATGACAATATTTGATAATCGTGGTTTTCATATTGTTGGCTATTTCTCAAAAGAGAAAGAATCAACGGAAGATTATAATGTTGCATGTATTTTAACAATGCCACCATATCAGAGGAAAGGTTATGGTAAACTTTTAATTGAATTTAGTACGTTAACAAATGTTTCGTTTTCAATAATTAAACTGTATTAACAATAATTATCCCTTAGGTTATGAATTATCAAAATTTGAAGGCAAAACTGGCTCACCTGAAAAGCCTTTATCCGATTTGGGCTTATTATCGTATCGTAGCTATTGGGCACAGACGATCTTAGAAATATTAATATCAATGAAACCTGTTGGAGATAATGAAAAGCCCCAAATTACCATCAAGTAAGAAGTTTTTTTTTTTAAACTTAAGGATCAACCTCTACAACGTACTGTCGTTAATTTGATGAGTTATTATTATTGCTTGTACGTTTAGATTTTTGAAAAACCGTCAAAGATCCAATTTCTATCAACTTTTTTGTATTTTTCTTTTCTTAATTAACAGAATTGAATGAAATTTATAGTCAAAGGAAAAAGACGAAATATTTGGTCCACGTCTTTTCGGAAAATCTAAACGATACGATACTCAACAACAGCACGCTGTAGAAAATTCACGGTCTATACTTAAATACAGAATTTTTCACTACAAATAAATGCTCAATAATGCCTGTTTTGTGAATGTCATCAAACATGCTTTACATACGGAAATCCTGATTTAGGAAGTTATAAAAGAAAGATTGTCTAAGCCTTCTTAGCATTATTGCGAAGTAGAAACATGGGTAGCTGCGACTATTCTAAAGGACACACATTTAAAAAGAGAAAATGGGGTTGAATTTCACTCGATAAAATCATATCCCTAAAACGGCTCAATATTTTTCAATATTAAACAATAGAGACTCTGGATGACGGTATAACAATTTTCTATATGTTCCTTGGAGTTGGAGATTTCTTTAACCCTTTTAGTGCCGGGCGAAAAAGAGGTGCCTATGCGAGAATAACCGGCCGAATTTCACGATTTTACTAGGGTTTGGAAAAAGGCTCATAAAAACCAAACGAAAAACAATATTTATATAATTCAAAAAACAGTGTATTAAGGACGAAATAGAGAACAAAACAATGACACTAATTCTTCTATATTCATTGAAAATTATATAAATAACAAAGGTATAAGATATCATAAAGAAAGTAAAAATTTAGTTCTCTCTTACAAAACGTATTTGCACATACGAAAAGTCATCATTTTATCATAACATTATGTAGATCATTTATTACAAAGTATATAAAAAAGTGCTGTTGATATGTTTCGATAAGTGCCCAACGCCACAGCGATTCACGCCGCAGATCGGATGTCGCCTGAGCAGCGACCATCGGTGTTTATGTTAGATTTCGTTAGCTTCAAGCGATAGGAAAAAGTCGTCATCCACAGAGTTAAAACGAAAAATTATTTTTTATAATTCTCCCGAAATGAAATTAGATCATTTACAACGTATTATACATTTATTGTGAGATAGCGTTCTCCAGCAATGCGAATAGAAACGCGCCACAAGGTGCGGGCCGATATATCGGCTCTGGCACTTCTCGCCAGTGTAGCAAGAGCCGATATATAGGCCTCCGGCACTAAAAGTGTTAAATTTTTCCCCATTATTAAGGGTCGCCTTACAGCTACAAGTATTAGTATCCGGCAAATTATGCAATTCTAGCGAACACTATAGTCTTATTGGAAAAAATCAAATATTTTCCCAAAGATCTATAAAAAATTAAGAAATATAAAGTTGCATCCGTACTCCATATTTTAGTGAGCTTTTTTAATATTTGAGAGTCGAATAATTAAACCTATTTTTACGACACAATCATTTTAATAAGTGTTATTACCGCAATTTGCTGTTTCTGTAAAAAAAAGCCTGTTTATAGTCAAAAAACAGAAAAGGGTAAAAACATTAAGAGAAGACACAATTGTGACTCTGACTCTAGTCAAAGTGCGGGGAAACGGCCCCACTGTCATCTTCAATAGTTAAACTAGAGACAAATGAAGTTCAACCCCATTATTCTTCGTTAAATTCCTTACCTTTATACCACCTCGGGTAGTTATTAATTTGTTTCCCTTGACCGGTATAAAATATCTAACAAGTAAAGTAAGGGATCTGTATTTTTTTATTCGTGTCCATACTCATGTTTAAGGGAGAAAATGGGGGTTTTCACCCTGCAAAATTACTTTTTCCAAAACGGTTCGTTATTTTTCAACGTTTCAAAAACTGAATGATAGTTGCTTTCAGGGGCTATCAAATGGTGGAAACCGATTTTCTATATCTGACTTGGGGTTAGAGCTATAATCAATAATATCGACGCTCTAATTAGCAAATTGCCTAACTCCATTTTCATAAATTTTTCAGGAGAGCTAAAAAAAAATTTACTGGATAGAAAAATGGTAAAACTAAATGATAAATTTATATCGTATTGTTGAAAATGGGCTTGTTGTTGAGTACACATATAAAAATGTATCAAAATATCACAATTGTCTAATTTTATGAGATATTTTGGAGTTATAGTACGCACCACGATAACTGAAAATGACCTGAGAAAGTTTGTGGTTTTCATGGTTGAGTTTTACAGCTACACCCCAATAAAGAAATTAACAAGGGACGCACTGGTGGGTGAAAAACAGGCTCGTATTTAGAAAAATTATTATGATAAATGAAATAATACCTAAATAGTGAAAGTAACAATATGTTGCTATTTTATTCAGCAATTTTTGGAACAGTAGCTATGTATAATTTCACCTGCGTCTATTTTTGTATCTTTATACCGGAGAGGGCCAAAAATTTGAGTACGGATGGTGTTAGCATTGGCATCTCTAAATACTGTAATAAATCATACTTGCAAGTTTGGGTAAACAACCGTAACCACAAGGTAGTTGGTCCTCGCCTGAGGCCTTTCAGTTATCATGGAGCAAACTATAGACAATTTTCCTTCTAAAATTTTAAAAATAGAATGCAAAATTAAGTTATTTGGAGTACCATTTATTTATGACATTGTTCGGGGCATATAAAGCATAATATTCTTCGACAGAAAATCAAAAAAAAAACGATTTTTGAAGAAAAGTGGAGTTAGACAGTTTGCTAATAGAGCGTCAATATGCAATTATTTTTGGTTTTTCAGCCCTTTTTCGTTTTATAATTAACCCTCCCAAATTGAAAAATAAAACTTATAATTAAGGGTGTAATGCTTATGAAGGGTTGTAAATTTGGAGTTGAATTGGCAGAAGACGTACTGCCATAAAATGTTAATTTGCCACTTATGTTCAATAATATTAAATATACTTTCAAATGATTTATAATTTGCTACCCTTTGGTTAACCGTATATCGAAAATCGGTTTCCACCATTTGATAGCCCCTAAAAGCAACTATTATTCAGTTTTTAAGTAGTTGAAAAATGATGAGGCGTTTTGGAGATATTTTGGAAAAACTCATTTTGCAGGGTGAACGTCAACCCCCATTTTCTCCCTTAAACTTGAGTATGGGCACGAATGAAAAAATACGCATCTCTTAGAATCGTTTCCTCTATCTATGTACCAAAGATCATGAAAATCGGGAGTTTTCACTTCGTTTACTTTACTAGTAAGACATTATTGAGCACTCATTTGTTTATGATGAAATGATGTAATAAAACGTAACATTTTAGTGAAATTTGTGAATTGACCAGTATTAAAAAAGAAGATGTAATTTCAACACTACAAAACTTGAATTTAATTAATTATTATAAAGGACAATATATTATAACATTAAATCAAGAGATCATGGAAAGTCATAGGAAAGCAATGGAGAATAGGAAAATACGAATAGATCCGAAATGTTTACATTGGACACCGAAAGATTGGGGCAAACGTGCCAAATGGTAGAATAAATTATTTCTAAATACACCATTATTTTTTTTTTACAAAACAACCTTTATTCGTGATATATCAAATGCATTTTCAATAAAAATATAGTTTCTTCTACTTCTAATTCGACGGTATTCAATTTTTTCATTGTTGTATCGATTTTTTGCAAAATCTCTCGTTCCGGAGGTGTGATCATCTCTTCAATCTAGAAAAGTTCAGTAAGTCTGTTAGTGACTATATCCACCACTATATGCGGTTGTAATGGCAATTATGCAGGGCATCAAGTCTTAACGAAGATTTCCCAAACTCTGAGTAGATAGACGTTTGTCAAGTCTTTAGAAAGGCTCCCTTAGAGAAATCCTTAAACGTTTAATTATTGGTTGGATCTTGGCGAACTTGATCCACAATCAAATTGCTTTTAATGAGAGCATAAAACTTGATGCCCTGCAGCATTTGAGCTTAGAAAGAAGCATTACATCAGTGAGTTGGTCTTCGGACGCCCCCTGATTCCTCATACCCATTATGATCGTATCAACTCTTTGTTTCTTATCAATAATACGTTTATTAATACATTTCTCATGATTGCGACGTGTCATTATATTAAATAATGTTTTATAGCACATTTCTAAAATCATACGAACAATTTGATTTAAATCAACATAAAATAATGAGAACGTTTTATTTGGTCCATTACTAATCGGTTTTTTCAATTCTTGTACTTGTACGAAATGTTCACCTAATAATTGATACGATAAACGTTTCGCTTCTTTATCCGGTATCATGGCTAATTGATGTACTTGATCTGGTTCAACGAATTGTTGTGTTTTAATTAATTGAAAAATTCGTGCTGCTTTCGTATCGAATTTCTCCAAAATAATTTGTTCGATTGTCTCCCATACGAAATGTATAAAGATGTCTTTTAAATGAATCTGAAATGAACCACCGCTCGCTTCACCAGCTTTACGAATCAATTTCGTATTGTCCTGTTCTAAAACGTTAATATATTGATCGAAAAATGCTAATAAATGTTGATGGGTGGCCTGTTTCCGTACAATATCGCGTATCTCAATGATCGGTATCGGATTCGAGATTTCCGCCCATGGTTGGGTGCGTATATACATTTGTTGTAGCAATAATCGCACCAATTCACCAGCATTCTCATCGAATTTCCTTGTGAACGCGTTCACAATCAATTTATCGCGCATATCTTGATGGAATCGATCGAAATTCACCCGCCAATAGATCTCGTGATCGTCCAATGATTCAATTTGTGCTTTACTATTATCAATGATTGTTAATTGTTTAATGTCGATAGTTGGTGGTCGAAATTGTTCGTGTTCCTCTAATTTGTAGCGTGGCACTGGTTGATCATTTTCCGAATACGGTAAACGTATTAAATATTGGGCTGTTAATAACGTTAAGAAGTTCTCGCGTAATTTCAAGATAATTGCACTACGATCTTGATCGGCTTTACAGATACGTCCACAAACTTTCAATATCAATTCAGATGCACTACAATATCCGCACAATAATAATTCTTCAATTAACATCTCGGATTCATCGCCGAATTTCATTTTTATCAAATTTATATAGCTTGGATAGCGCAACATTAACATAACGTTTTCGTGTTCTAATTTATAATTGGCTAAATTCTCATTACGATTCGGTGTAAATGATACTAAACGGAATTTAATTAGAACACAGAGAGCCTCTTTGATCTGCAATGAAAAGTGGTCGTTCATCAAGTGGCCTCATTTATAATCGAAATTTACCTTTGATAATGGCAGTTCGGTGGCACGTTTAATGTACAATAACGGTGCAGGCCCATAATGGAATAAGTACGTTGCTGTTTTCTCCACAACAGACCCGAAACGTTCTGAAATTATTAAAGAAAGCACTTTGCCGTACTGACAAGACATTATATCACAGATTTATTAGGTTAGGAAAATATAACCTCAATTATTAATGTTGATATGTCAAACTGATCTGTAATTGCGCATGTGTCGTGTGACGTCATTGGTTTCTATATTTCTATATACAGTAATGGCAATCGAACTAGGTATCTTGAGAAAATCTATAAAATGTACAGTTATCTAAACGATAATCTGTTTTATTAGGTGTTGGAATTAATTTGTAGTTTTTTACGAGAGATGACGTGTGTATTACAATACTCTTTTTTTTACCTTTAGAAACAAACTTATCGTAAATCAGTTGCTATTAGGTGCTAATTCTTCGACACAGCTTATTTTTCAATTGGTAATAACAAGTGGTAATTATTTTAATATGAAGTGCTGAGGAAAGTCATCTGATTTCGGAGGAAGTTTTTGGTGGACATGATTTATTTGAGCAAACGTGTTAGAAGTGGTTTTAAAAGTGGCGATTTTAACTTGAAGAAAACTCATCTCAAACACTTGAAGATTTGTCTACATCGTTGCGGGTTGATCTATCTACTGTAGGAAAACGCCTTAAAGCTTTGGGGATGATCCAAAAGGTAGACAATTGGATTCCATATGAACTAATATCAAGGGACGTTGAACAGTTTTGTTACATCGGATTGTTATTGGTGATGAAAAGCGGATACATTACGACAATCTTAAGCGTAGAAAATCATGGCTTCAGCCCGGGTAATAATCATCATCAGTGGCAAAACGTAACATTCATAGGTCTAAGCTCCTCCTTTGTATTTGGTGGCATCAACAGGGGTTGGTTTATAATGAAGTGCTAAAACCGAACGAAATCATCACTGTGGAAAGTCACGATAAGATTATTTTGCTGCACGATAATGGTCGACCGCACGTCACAAAACCAGTGGAAGCATATCTACAAACACGGAAGTCGTAACCCACCCGCCACACTCGCCAGATATTG
This sequence comes from Epicauta chinensis, assembly GCA_021725515.1. Taxonomy (NCBI): domain Eukaryota; kingdom Metazoa; phylum Arthropoda; class Insecta; order Coleoptera; family Meloidae; genus Epicauta; species Epicauta chinensis. Next base: position 255,801 of record JAEDXX010000119.1, read on the forward strand.
CTCTTTCGGACTGTCACCTGTTCCGATCGATGGCTCAAAGTTTGTCAGGGAATAATTTCCCTTCTTATGAAGATTGTAAAATTTGATCGGTTCATGGATTGCCTTCAAGGATAAAGCGGGGTATCCGTCTCCTATCCAAAAGATGGGAAAAAGTAGTGGCAAGCGATGGGAAATATTTTTGTTAATATATTTTTTTATTTTTATTCAAAAATAAATCGTTATTTGCCTCTCGAAAAACGCTACGAATTAATTCTAACACCTAATAAAATAGTTATTTACTGTAATAGCGCATAGTTTGGCTAACGAGGAGGAAGCCGAGTGACTTAATTTGCGTTAATGTTCCTTTAATTACTAAACGTGGATCCGATACATGCAGTTATTCTGCTGATCATTAGAGAAACTGCGTATCTTCGATATGGTATCGATTTGATTGTAACTATAGTGTTATTAAATATTTCTAAGAAATCAAGGACTAAATGTGACCTTTTGGGTTAAATACTAATGAAATTCGAGGTAGGTTCGATTCGTCATTATACTAATTACATTTCGTTGATGACAAAGATAATTAACGATTAACTGAACAAAATTTTACGTGGCTTTTGTTTATTGTACATTCAACATTTGACCGAGCAAGTCACAAAACACTTTCGTCAATTATGGAGTTTGCATCACGTAAGAAAATGTCTAATGATGGTTTGAAAATCATTAAATTTATCGGTTCGGGAATTTATCAGTTTATCTTTGTAAAATTTATATTAATTTTCATATTTTTAATTCATTTTATAAGTAATTTATTCCAAATTTATTTATTTTTATATAAATTAAATTTCAAAGAATTCATACAATATGGACCTATGTTCTTTTTAGTATTTTATGTAAGTATTTAATTTAAATTAAATCAATCTTACCACAAGTTGAACAACAATCAAATACCGATTTTATTATTTAAGAGTTATTAATTTTAAATTATCATAATATGTTCAATATAAGAAAATCGCGGAAGTTGTTTTACTTCAAAAATAAAGTGCGACTTTTAGCACTAGAAGAGCCAGTGTCGTAGCCGCACAAAGGGACGCAAGCACAAACTCCTAGCCTGTGAGCCGCTAACTTGCTAGCGAGCTATGCTAACTTGCACTTGAATACAATACTTCCTAAAAGGATCTTTTTGTTTCCCTTCCTAAGTAAATTTTGGGGGGCGCAATATTCAAATCATGCCCCGGGTGCTCATGACTTTAATTGCGATACTGACTATTCGAAGTGTCATCCTCCGATTTTTTTGAGCTTTTGATATGTTGTTGTCCATCGAAAAATAAGCGATGCATATTTTTTCTTAGCGGCTCTTATTGCGTTTTAAGGGGTGAAATGGACCCTCAAAGATTCGTCAAAATCCTGGTGGTTATGTAGTTTTGCATATAAAGACGATAGCAATCAGTATCAAACCAATTTTACGTTATTCCTGATATCAAATAATAAAAATATACACTTGCAGATACCACCTACCCCTATTATAAGGGGGTAAAGCACCCCTTGAAAAAATTTAATCCTCCATAAAAAATTATTGCATTATCCGATTTTAATGAAAATAACGTCATTTGTTAGAGCAAAGAAAAATAAAGTTCACCTGTTTTTGGATTTTTTGAAAAAAACAGTTTTAAGGGATGAAAAATTTATTTTTTTATTTTGATGAGAATGACTGATTATAAGCGGGAGATTTTGTTAAATTATTTGTCAAGTATATATTTATTCAACAATCCAACAGCAAAACGTTATACATCAAATATATAATCGTTTTTACATAATATATTAAATATAAGTATAATTTTTCCACCCTCGAAATTGGTAATAGAATTGTGACGATTATCCTAACCTTCAAATAAACACACATCAAATATGAATAAATAAAATACTACAAATCAAGGCATCGCCAACCTTAACGTCAAAAAATCCCAAATTTAACCTCGAAATTAATTTTCCAAAAAATTATAATTATTGTTATTTATCGGGTGAAATTAATCAATTCAATTAGAAATTTTAACTCAAAGGATACTATCAATAAGTAAATTAATTCAATAAACGTTTTAGATCTTTTGTTATTATTATTTATTGCAATTTTCTGAAATAATAACTTGGAGATCAAGTTAGGGATTTTGCGTTGCTTATGTTGGTGACTCCTTGATTTGAAGTATTTTGGAAATACAGGTTAGAAACAACTTTCAAAATTCAACCATTTGATACGTACGCACTTAAGGGATGAAAAAATCACAAATATTTTAATATATTATCTAAAAATTATTGTACATTTGATTTATACTGGTTTGGTATTGGATTACTCTAAAAATATTTACGTGACAAATAATATAACAAAATTTCTTGCGTATAATCAGTCATTGACATGAAAATAAAAAAAATTATGTTTCATCCCTTAAAACTGTTTTTTTCAAAAAATCCAAAAACAGGTGAACTTTATTTTTCTTTGCTCTAACAAATGACGTTATTTTCATTAAAATCGGATAATGCAATAATTTTTTATGGAGGATTAAAGTTTTTCAAGGGGTGCTTTACCCCCTTATGATAGGGGTAGGTGGTATCTGCAAGTGTATATTTTTATTATTTGATATCAGGAATAACGTAAAATTGGTTTGATACTGATTGCTATCGTCTTTATATGCAAAACTACATAACCACCAGGATTTTGACGAATCTTTGAGGGTCCATTTCACCCCTTAAAACGCAATAAGAGCCGCTAAGAAAAAATATGCATCGCTTATTTTTCGATGGACAACAACATATCAAAAGCTCAAAAAAATCGGAGGATGACACTTCGAATAGTTTCCTTGTGAGAAGAGTAGAACAACTTCTTGCATATTTTCCATGGACTTTCGGTTGAAAAAATTTATTATTCTCACTAATATAATACACTTTGGTATTGCAAAAATTTTAAACTGGCAGTATGTATTGTCCTCGCGCCATACCGAGGAGAGCAAGTGAACGCAGATGGGTGCGTATTAGTAAGAGGGCGGCTGGATCCCTTTTCTAATTTTTATCAAATAAGAAGCGTTACAACTGTAAAAGAAAATCGATTTAAAAGGAACTTTAAATTTCTAAAGAAATATAAATTATCGAATTTCATAGTTAATATTGAAAAATCTGTAGCAAAATATGTAAACAAACGCGTAGGATTTTATTCGAACAGTAGTGCCACAATATAATATACTTTTTGGCTTAAGTAAACATGTAACAGTTAGGAACTTTCCAAATGTTAAGTTAGTTGCACACAACATATCATTTGTAATGTGAAATTTTATACTTAATTTTTGGACGGAGTTTATTAGCTAACAATACATAAAATTATAACAAATGGGGCAATAATTTATTTTTACTGTGTTTGTCGGGAGATTTCTGTCTGTGTTGGTTTTATAAAATGCCAGTTACATGAAACCATCTGTATGCTCCTGGACCGAGGGTGGTTTTTTAACGGCAATAATTCTACTGCGCATCTATATCTATTTCGCCTCGGCCTAGCGCGAGAACAGTATATATTGAGAGAACTCCTGCAGCGTTTAAGTCTGATGAGCAGTTTCAATGCGAAGACATGAGATTGCACCGTTTCGATTTCAATACATAATGACCACAACTCTGTTCCTTGTAGAATCTGTACTGGCTGAAGTTGAAAATATTTCTTCTTTAATTTAAAAAAAAAGATATGTTATTATAGTTAGTACCGATTTGTAGGTTTGAGTTTTTTCGATTTAGTGGCCAATTCGGCTAGTTTTTTTAGTCTTTGAATAATGCAGTCGAGTATGTAAGAATAATTTTTGTCTATAATTGTTTAGGGTCTTCTTGCTATATTAATACTGTTGTTCAAACCGAAATTGGTTGAGAATTTATTTGAAGAGATCAACGTACGGTCAACTGATTGTGGAACAACACAAACGAAAATTACAATTGAAAAGGAAATGAAGTATCTTGGAAGTTTTGCAATTATTCACAGTTCGATCGCTATTATTGTTTCTGTTATTTTCTATTTAAGTGATAATGATTATAACATATTTCTAATTGTAAAATTTTGGACTGATAACTTCCCAAATTATTCACAATATTTAACAAGAGTATATAAAATCACCTGTTGTATTGCTGTATGTACGATCTATCATGCACATTGTTATCAAGTTATTTATTATACACAGCATGTGAAATACCAGGCTATGATGTTGTGCGATGATTTATTAGCATTAACCGATTACACTAATTTGGATCCCTCTTCGTCAAGAACACATCCAATCGACAATATTCCTTATCAACAAGCAATCAAACATCGTTTAGTGGATTTTATTAAAACACACCAAGAATTGTTGATGTAAAATAGTCTTTCTACAGTAGGTTGAATTCATAAATTCTTGACGAATCATTTCAGGGCTACTCACAATAAAATTAGGGAAATTTCAAATTTGATCATTTATTTCACGTTTACTGGATTATTGGCATTTATAAGTATAACTCTACGTTTGGTCATGGTATTTATATAATATTTTACTGATCTTACATTGTACTAAGTATACGAAATTTTTAAGGGCACTTCTAATCTGTTAGATTTTCTCCAAATGATGACCGCCCTCTTAAGTGCGTGCCTAACAGCGTCAGCTATTATAATCGCCGGACAATCAATAGAAACGATCGTAAGTGTTTATATTTGATAAAAATAAATGTAACGTTGACGCCGAAATTTACCACCAATGTTTCACTCTTATATTATATCATTTATTAAGACATGAGCCATTGATTCAATTAAATTTCTCGTAAACAAGATGATGAAAAACGGCGGCAACGTGTTCGAAATCTATTTCGTTTTGTTTTAGTCTGATTATTCGTGTGAAATTATACAGCAAGTTGATTGGTATGATATGAACAACGAAAATCGTAAATTATTATTAACTGTATTAATTGCTATACAAAGAAAAGTGGCGATAAAGTTTTCAGAAAAGTATTCAATTAATTTCGAATTGGGATTAAACGTAAATGTTTTAATTTACATTTTTTATTGTTGTCTAATTATGTAATTGTTGCAGGTTGTGAGGGGTGTTTATGCGGTCATTTCAGTTTTCATTAATTTCAAAGGCAATTAAAAATGTTCTAGAAAAATGTCCATTGTCTGTACATTGTCATGGAAATTCAAGCTTCATAACTGTTTGAAATTATTACTGTTATCAAAAATATTGAATATACAGACTGTTTTAGTCCAAGTGCCAACCTTTCAAAACTTCTTCAATTATTAAATTATTCATATGAACTGAAACTAGATCACCTAAGCACCTAAGGGCCTTTAATAGCCTAGTTTAAGTTCTTGAAGGTTGCATAGGAATTTTTTTAAAAATTGAAGCAGCTATGAACAGTGGGCGCTTGGGCCGAAACAGTCTATATATGAGAACTTATTTTAAGCAAATCACAGTTAATTCGTTGTTACACTAATGCTCAATTATTGCAGGGTTGTAGTTTTATAAATGTCAGAGTTCATCTTAGTTCTGCACTACTTTTAACAGCTAGGATCTGTTAAATTGAGAGATACTTGCACATAATCTTTATATATTTTAGCACTCAATATCGTGTTGAATATTATTAAATAAATATTGGAATTACAGATACTTGCACATAATACTTTATACAGCTTGTCAAATCTAGCATTGCGGGTGAAAATTTCAAGAGATACGCAAATGAAGAAGTGAGAAAGTATTCGGAATAGAGAGATGGAAATATAAGACGCTCGAAAGTACAGTCTATGACAGAATTCTGTTCTATGAATCATAGGATATAATTATTTAGAATAAAAATAATGTAGGGAAAGGAGGGGCAAAGTGGGCCCCTGGAGGCAAAGTGGGCCCCTTCAAATTTTCAAAGCTTCAGAAAATATTGGGGTAAACCTTTTTGAAATTTCTTATATAATGAGGGATAAAAAGAACCATTCTCTTTTTGAATATTTATTAATTAATTGTAAAAATGAAAATTCAGAATGAAAAATATCAATTATTAATTTTCTTTGGGGGGCCCACATTGTCCCAAATTTTCGATTTTTTAATTTTAATGGACGCAGCACAACAATGTTAAATACGTATCAAGGGTCTAAAAAAAAGCGAACGCGTAAAAAAAATTATTGATATTATGATTATTTCCTTAAAGGGCCCACTTTGCCCCCCCTTCCCCTATTTATAGATCAGTTAAATCATACTTATAAAATTTTACTTAACTAATAAAAGAAACAATGAAATAAAATTAGTAGTTATAGAATGCTAAAAAATATAAAATGGAATTAAGCAGATAAACACAAAAATTACACATAGCCAATTGCTTCGTTTTTTTTTAAAATTTTAGAGCGTTTATATTATACAAAAATCCACTGAAAATACGAATAAAATTCTAGCAAAGCTAAGTTTAATTCTGGGAATATTTATTCAGTTTTAATAACATTTAGTGGTTTATGTATCTAAAATAATTTAAGGGGTGATTGCTGTAGATGATGTGAATCGTACGGGAATCTATACACAAATGAAAAAATTACAATAATACTTTTGCTGTTGAATGTACTTTAGTCACGTGCATCAAATTTTTCTACCACGCAACTAGGGGCGGGACTATTTCACCCGCAATGCTAGATTTGACAAGCTGTATATATTTTTGCACTCAATGTCGTGTTGAATATTATTAAATAAATATTGGAATTACAGTTTTTCTTGAATTTAATACACAAACTGGAACAAAGTTTATTTTTGCATTATATGAGAGATGGCTGTACAAACGGAACAAATAGTTCAGTAATATTAAAAGGTGGCCACTGTAGCAGCCTCTCCCCTATCGTCTTTTGACAATGAATGTACTCAACACGTCTGTAAGGCAAACTGTTCGTTTTTTAATTTTTGACCAAACAAATGAATATTAAGGAAATTTTTTTGTAGATGCATACAGTCTTGTAATTGCACTCTTTTGACATGTTTTTTGGCCTCTTTATTATAAATTTAAAAAAGTTGATGTCAATTTTTTCTTTTAACTCAAACTGCTCCTTAGCTGAGTTAGTTTACGATCTTGACGGTTACATTTGAATATTTTAATAATTGAAGCAGTTATGAGGGTGCACGTTTAGGGTGAAACAATCTGAATACCGCCCAAATATTTGAGTCCTCGACGTTATATTGAATATCGAATAAATAACTTCCTTTAACACACTATTGATGTTCAAATGAAGGCACAACAGGTATTAGGATAATTGCAAATTAAACAAAAAATGAAGTCTAAATTTATTTAATTGATTTATTTTTCACGCAACAAAAAAATAACACATGGATTAGAGTTGAAAAACGTGTTCTAATTCGTGATACTGTCGAGTCTCTTTTCAGTACTCACGTCTCGTAAGGAATACTGAGAAATTTCTCCATTATAGAAAACGATGCATGATGAAAACTATTATTTACTTGTCTCAACTCTTGACATTGTAGACAATCTATTTCTATATCAAAAAGATACACTCGACAATTTTTTAATTCATAATTCGTTCCCTAGAAATGTTGACTGGAGAGAGTTTTTTTGATCCGACTAGATATCTCTCGGTAGCATCGTTGAATCTAATTTTATTGCAGATTGGTAATGAACTCCAACTGTAAGTTATTAACAATGAAATAAGTGGCAATAGTTGATACAATATCGAGAAATATACTTCTATTAACTGTAACAAAATCAACAGCTGTTATCTTAACTGGATGATGTTTCAAATATTTGATTAATTCTCTATATGCACTGATTTCACCAAGTCGCCGATTAGTATACACAGAATTTTCAGCTGTACGATAGAATTTCTGGTAGGCTCTAGTAATACTATCACTCTCCATAATAATAATACCCATCGGTATCTGAAATTTATCACAAAATTAATTTTATGACCTGATTTATTAAAAATAGGCTCACAAAATACACCGCCAATGTGAATAGGTTGGACGCAGTTATGAGTATTTTTAAATCGCTTGCATAATGATAAAATCTCCAATAATATAGTGCAAGAATTTCACGATTCTGATGATGAAGTGTACAAAAACAAACAGAAATGACCATCCGAAAATCCGATTAAAATAACTTGTTTTTCATTAGACTTTTTGTAATCATTTTTATTTCTATTACCAATAAATTAAATGGTACTTTTTTTTGTATTAGTTGAATGTTTCTCAATCAATCTATTCAAGTAAATGAAAGTCGATTGAAAAACTTTCACTAGCATGATCGCTACAATTTCAAAAATTAAATAAAACCAAAATGCAAACTCGTGACCCGTATAAACAAGACCGATGAATAGTTTAAATTCAAACAATATTTTCAACAAAAAAAAAACTTGTCTTATCGAGTTGATTAAAAGAAAAACCATCAATTTAATCGAATCACTCTTTGACGTAAATCGATCAATCGTTGGGAAATTTTTTAACGATTCGATCCAAACTTGTTGGTTATTAAAATTATTCCAAATAAATATCGAGTACATACTCAAAAGCATGGGCAAGTGGGTAACTTTTCGTATAACTTTTATTACAACTTCAGGTTCACCTGAAACATCTTTATGAAGAAAAGCAGTTGATTGCAATGACCCTGTAATACAGAACAAAATAGCTGCCCAAATCTTATCGCGTATCGGATGAATTAATTTATTTAGAATTGCAGAATATGTTGGAACTAAACCGAGAATATTTCCCAAACGTAATGTAAACGTATTGAATTGTTTGTATGACTTTAAAACGGAATAATTCGGTTTTGAAGCCATCATTACTAACGATACAATAATTCGAGCAGCTAGTCCATGACAAAGAAGTGTTGTGATTTGTTGTTCTCACTCGATTAATTATTCATAAGCACTTAGTAAAAATTATATGTGATCATGGATTATTATTTCTAGTAAATAGGTACATTTGTGTGCTTTAGATGATTAATAATTCAAGGAAAATGGTTAATAAAACAATAATCAATAAGATCCATTTAGAGGAGTATCATATAATTCTCCTGGCGCATCCACCATTCGTCGATAGTAAGAATTCGAATTGGTGATGGAAATATTCTGGAGTAGCGTGCCTGTGGTAATGTTAAGGTTGTTTTCCTTGGAACAGCTGCGGTTTACTAATAAAATGTGTCAGCTTTATCACAAAATAATAATCAAGGGAACTGTGTTCGTATCCGAACATATCTCTTGAAACATTCGCAACTTGGATAGATGCATATGAGATCCGTATTTCGGGCCGGTCATCGGATTAGAATTCCAGAATGAAAAAACTATACGATGTATCAAAATATTTTACTTTTAAATGGTACCAAAAAAGTCAAGAACTCCCCCGACCTAGAGTTAGTTGTTGGGCAACGAATAAAGTTTTAACACAAAAAAGGCGTTGAAAGTGAATAAAATATATATCGTCAAAGAACTCAGAGTTTTAGACGTTTTATTGAATTTCATTTAAGTAAGGATGGAAGCAATGGTTCGATATTTCTCTGTAATTGCGGCATAAATCAATTATTACACAATTAATAACACAAAAACTAAGACATTGATTAGAGTGCTTAAATCATAGAAAAAACGTGTTCTAATTCGTGATGCCGTCGAGTAGAAATTTATCTAATATAAATAGCCATTACTTCTCTCAATTCCTGACTAGCTTCGCCTGAAATTGTAGACAAATTATTTGTGTTACAAGAAATCTATGATTCGTTACTCTCTATGTTTTGTAGAACAATGTCATCGATTGACAATGCACTCCTTACAAATCGTGACTACATCGTTAAATTTAATTTCAGTGCACATTGGTAAAGAACGCAAACTGTAAGTTGACAATAAAATAAGTCGCGATAGTTGATACAATATCGAGCAATAAACTCCTATCAATAATAATGAAATTATCAGCTGTTATCTGAACTGTACGATAGAATTTCTCGTAGGCTCTTGTAACATAATCACTCTCCATGATAATAACGCCCATCGGTGTCTGAAATTAATAACGACAAGTAAACCAATATCAAACCATATTTTGAACAGATAAACTTGTCTTAAGATGTTGATTAAAATGAAGATCATCAATTTAATCGATTCACTCTTAGATAATGGCACAGTAGATTTTTTATTGACAGTAAATCGATTAATGGTTTGAAAACTATTGATCAATTCGGCCCAAACTTGCTGATTATTGAAATGATTCCAAATAAATGTCGAATATATTCAACATCATCGAGAAGACAGTAACTGATCGTAAAAATTTTACAACGAACTCACAATCTTCAAGGCCTAATACTTTGGACATGAATGTACGAAATAGTCAAATTTCTGAAATTGTAAATAATAAAGCTGCCCAAATCTTATCGCGTTTCGGACGGTTTAATTTATTTTGATACGTTGGAACCAAACCGGGAATATTTCCTAAACGTAGTGTGAACGTATTGAATTGTTTATATGACTTCGAAACGGCATAATTCGGTTTTGCGGCCATCCTTACTGACGACAGAACAACTCTAGTAACTGTCGATGCCACTGAAAATATTTTTCTTATTTGACTAAATTATTCAGACGCTATATGTGATCATGAATTATTATTTCTAGTAAGTAGACGCATTTGTGTGCTTCTGATGAATAACAATTCAAGAAAAATCGTTACCGAAAGAATAATTGATAAGCACCAAAATTATAATAATTCACCTGGCGCATCAGCCATTCGTTAACAGCAAGCAGTAAATGCGGTGGCCATAAGAAGGATCAATCTTAAGAAAAACAGAATTTAATGGAACACTCCAATGTTTGATGATCTCCGACTTCAAAATAAAAGGATGTGTTAAGGATGACTAGGAAAAATCTGATGACCCCAAGAACTGCTGGCGGAATCGAACGGCCAACTGTTGAACGAACCGCAACGTATCGATCAAACTTTCAGTATTCTATCCATTCGTTAACAACAACTTGTTTAATAATTAAATTGCAACGATGGCTGTGAAAAATCCTATAAATAAACAATTAATATTGTCATATCGAAAATGTCGAAGGGTAACACCAAATTGCGATTGAAAAAGAAGAAAGAGAGTAAAACAATAATTGATTTCTCGGATGCTCCTGTACCGCTTATAATCGATGGCATTGATGTGACACCGAAACCTCTCGATACATTCGATCACAGATCACAGCCGACCAGTAATACGTACGATTTAACAAAAGATTCAATAATATTCGGTAGTGCAATTGATTTATTAAACGAAACGAAACGAATCAACTTGACCGCTAGTGGTCCGGCAATCAGTTATAATGAACAATTATCGTTCGAGTCGAATTATTCGACAGGATCATCGGGCGAAAGCGGCCATTTATCACGCAAACAATCGGCAGTAATCGATGAAAAAATGAAGAAAATACCGGAAACTATCAAATTATTGTTGCAAGAAACCGAAACGATATTTCTACTAGATTTACCAAGTTGTACGGTAACGGTAGATACGGATGATTGTAAGATTGTCGAAGAAGACAATGATATTTATGAATTTCTAACAGTTGGTAGAGGTAAAAATCGTAAAGTTGCCACCGTTGAGACACAAACATTACCGATTTTGATGAAAACACGTAAAACACAAACTTCCCATACGAAAATGCGTAATGTCGGTGAATTCGTTGCGAATTGGGTAATGTACGATGATTATTTGCAATTCAATCAAGAATTAGATGAGAAATCAACAAAATTAAATCAGGCTGTTACGTTTGGTAGTAGTAATACGTTTGGTGCTTCAATTTCAGAAGAACGCTACTTTGCCAAATTAGTAAATAATCAACGATTTCAGGATGTTGTTTGTATAATAGAACGATTATTAGCCAATAATTGTTACAATAAAGAACAGAAACGACTTAAGGGCTTATTAAAACAGGACGAATTCCGTGATAATATCGAATACAAATATCGTTTGAATTTATTATGGATTTATACGAATGAGGATGTGCATGGTAATGCAGTTGTTGGAATTTCATTAAATCCAGATAATGACGATATTATCGCTGTTGGTTATGGTAAATATTATTTCACTGATAAAATCAAAAAAGGTTACGTATTAGTTTGGAATATGAAGAATCCAAAACAGCCGGAACGTAAATACGACTTTAACAGTCCGGTAATGTCATTGAAATTCGCCAATATTAATCCAAATCTATTGGCTGTCGGCCTCTATAATGGTACATTATTGATTATTGATATTAGTCGACGTTCAATGAATATGTTAGCTGAGAGTAAACAATTTTTTGAGCCGATCTGGTCGATTATGTGGTATCAAATGCCAAATGAATCCGATGAATATATTATGGCATCGTTTGGTAATGGACGTATAATTAAATTTCAATTGATTGATAGTCAACGATTGAAATATACGGATGTGATGCGTACGTGTCGGGTGGTTGGTGAAGTTGAGGGTATTGAAAGTTTTCACATAAGTAATCTGAATAAAATTGATACAACACTGTATCAACAAGCCCAATATTTATATCCACATCCCACTGATCCGCTGATGTATTTTATAACAACAAATGCAGGCTTTATATATGCATGCAATATAAATTATATGAACCAACATGAAAGAATTGTACATTTACATCAAGCTGCTATTAACACGCTACGTGCAAATCCATTTGTGAAACAGATCTATTTATCAGCAGCAAATGACTATTGGATACGTTTCTGGTTAGAAGGTTCAACAAAACCAGTAGAAGAATACCGTATAGCAATGTCGAATGTTAATGATGCAACATGGTCAAGATCGCACAGTACCATTTGTATTACATTACGTGGTAATGAGATAAACGTATGGGATTTACAACGTCGTACACCATTTCCACAATCACAAACACGTACACCACTCAATCTATTAAATACATGTATTGAAACAACACAACTTGGTGATTGTATTTATGTTGGTGATATTATGGGGAATGTTTTTGTGTATTCATTAGAAGATATACCGCCTAAGCCGTTCTTTCAAGAGGATGCACTGAAGCAATGTTTATATAGATTATTAATTACACAACCGGATCTATTGGAGGATGTTAAGAAAATTTGATATGTTCGAAAAATTGTTTTAGATACAATTGTACACATGCGGTGAGTTATTTTCGATGTTTGCAAGAATTGCAGGTTTCAACTTAAATTTGGTTTGTTTCTTACCAAGAAAATCCAACTCTTGCAAAAATTCTGTTTCTCAACGTCAAAAATTACTCACTTTTTGTAAAGCTTTCTGTACAAATTGTATAACTTAAGAAAATATAGTGGTTCAGCGACTTTAGTTTTTTTTTCATGTGTTCCCAAATACACTACAATCGAAATTGAGGATTCTATCAAAGAAACTCATAATTATGACCGGCCCGAGATCACAGCAAAACAGACAGAGTCCTGGAGCGGTATAATTTTAGAGGCGACACTTCTTAGTGATTCCTCCACTGGTCTTTGGCGTTTGAAATACATAGAAAATAGCATTTAGAAATTATTAATGAATATTCTGAAAGCACAAAAGTTCTTGAAAAAGTCAACGGCTCAACACAGTCGTAACAATAACAAATTTTCAGGTTACAAAAATTGCTTTCTGAGCCACAATTCCTTTATCTGTAATATGCCCTTTATTTGGATATGTTTATTTATAGAAGATATTTTTCCACCTTTTTGGATGGTAGATTTTTATACAATTAAGTTTTTTTTTATTTCAATAGGTTTTCTTTCTAATTTTGTTCTAGTTATGCAATTATCAATTGGAACCAAACCGTAAGTATTTTTTTGCCCGTGCTCCATACGAGTGGGTCGATTTTTAATTGTTTTGAAATAACACTTAGCATTTATAATTTTTGAACACAGGAAGAAGTCACCCAGACCATGAATATTTTTTTCTTGCTATCAAAAAAAAAAAATTCGATAAAAGATAAAATTTAGTCGAAGCTTACTTTTTTCAAAACTTATTAATTGACATTTGATTATTTTTAACATAAATAGGAAATTGATTAATAAAGATGCCAAAGAATTCGCTTACAAAATATATAAAGGTAGAGCGCTGGATCATTATTATTTATAAGCATAATAATCATATAAGCGTGCGTAATTAAGGTAAGTTTTGATAAGCGTAATGGGATGAGAAGAAGCTAAAAATTGCCAGTACAAAATTGGCCCTTTTCCTTATACAGTTGGGACGTGGCTTAACTACAGACTCCTGAGATAAAAATAGGACGATTTAACCCAATTTACCTATATCCAAAGGCGTCTCCTTTAGTCGGTAGAAGGCGTGAAAATTTCTTACAAAAAAAATTATTTTGCTTATAAAAATGGTAAGCCTTGATCGATTTTTATAATTTTTTGCGTGGTATGTCTTGTAACTATAAGACACGTTTTGAGATAGTTTTGGTCTTTATCAATGAGTTGTAAGTGTGTTAAGGGGGTCCTCTGGTTTAATAGGTTCAAAAAATCGATTTTTTTGTTGCATAAATTGTTTCCTTAATGTGTCTAGAATGTGGAGGTAAAGTGATTTTTCGATATTCGAAGCCATTATAAAGATACAGCAGTTAGAAGAGACAGGTGTTTGGGGCGTTGAACGGAGCGCTTGGAGGACGAGCTTATTGTTCTCTGTCGGCTCTATACCTGAGACCCTTCTGAACAAATAAATATTTAGGGCGGATGTGGGCTAAACGGGGTACACCAAAAATTCAGCTCAAAAATGTTATCTCTTTTTACTAATTTAATATTTCCTAAAATCTATTTACAATAATCACAATTAAATTCAACATCTTGGTCTGAAACACCCGAACATGTTGCGTGAACCCACTCATTACGATTTTGACATTGTGTTCATGATTTTTATTTATTAACTTAATTTTATTGTAAAAAAAATTTTCCTTACTTTTTGGAGGGGTACCCCATTTTGCCCGCAAAAAAAATTATGGCAGCTGAAAATTTGATTTATCTACTTTAATTCCATTTAAAAAGAGGAAGATTCAGCATATTTAAACCCCTGAAAACTAAAGATTTTTTTAAGTACCCCGTTTTAGTTATAACTGTAGGTATTTGAAACTTTAAACGCGTTTTTCTCAAAACCATGTTTTTCAAACTTTCCTCCATCATATCTCAAAAACGGCTTGGCCGATTTACTTCAAATTTCTAGAGTCCACTCAGTACATCTAGACGCATCGAGTGGACTATTATCATTCCAAAATTTTGAAAATTTCTATTTTCTTTTGTATCAAAAAGTTGACAAAAAATACATGAAATTCGGACTTTTGTGTTCCGAAGTCTGTCAAAAATCCAATTTTCAAAATTTTTTGTTTATCGTTGTCCACTCGGTGTATTTAAGCATACAGATTAAAACCCCGCCGGTTTTTTTTTTGTTTCATTTAAGCCAATCAGCTGATATCATGGAGGAAGTGGGCGTCCATTTTTTTGAGGCGGGTGTCTTCAGACCACTATAACTTTAATTCTACTGAATATTTTTAGCTAACAATTTAACTGTATAATCTTGAAATATGTATAAATAACTGGTAAAAAGTTCAAAGTTCTATCGCTTTATTGGTCTTTACAAAAAAATCCCAAAGAATCCTTAAAAATCAGGGCGTCAAACCAGAGGACCCCCTTAAACAACAATGTCAGAAGACAAATTTGGTGAGTACTTTTTGTATCTTTGTAATTTTTGATAGCGCTTCAAGTTTAGCCACAAAAAAATAGAATCTGATCTGATGAACTAGGCATATTTTTTTTACTATAGGCAACTGTACTTGCGGTTTTTTTTTGCCTGGAGCGCCATTAAAACTTGGATCGGTGCTCAAAGTGTCTCGCTTACTACCTCTATCGATTGCATCAAAACTGAGCCACAATCTGATCAGATGAACTTGTCTTAAGATGTTGATTAGAATAAAAACGATCAGTCCGATGTTAGGGTGTTAATTTTTTTACAAAAAGTAAATTTGCCGATGTTTTGAAAATTATTAAACAATTCGACCCAAACTTTCTGCTTATTGAAATTGTTCCAAATAAACAAAAGCAACGTAAAATTCTTGATACAAATACAGTATCTGTTAGTAAATATTTCAAAAGTAAAGAAGCGGACAGCAAAATCTTTAAGGTAGAGCTGAGCAAATTTTATCGCACCTTGGATGGATTAATTTACTGAAATTTTTGTATGCTTCTAAAACGGAATAATTTGGTTTCAAGTCCATTGGTTAAACTAGAAGCTATGTCTATTCATTATTTATTGTTTGTAAAATATTAATAATTCAATAGACGTGGAAAAGAATGAAGCACGATAAACAACCCCTAAAAATTAACCACTTTAGAATGAAGCAAGTACATTCTCAGAAAAACTAAGATGAATAATATTCAGACAATCTCCTGGCGCATCCACCATTTATCGACATCAACACAAACGTCTTAGGTCTTAGAACAAAAAAGTGTACATAAAGATCCTCAAAACACTGTCCGATATGTTAAAAATTGAAATTGATGAGGCCAAGTTGAGTAGAAACATTTATTAGACAATTTAATCCTAATATGAACATGTTTTTTTGTTGCGGAAAATTAATTTCTCACTACTTTCTACGGTTTCTAGTGCTACACTGAAAAGTCTCTTCGATTTAAGATTTATTCCTTGCAAATCTTGACGAGAGAGCACAGCACCGCTAATTTAGCGTTTTATTATAGAAAGAAAATTGTAAATCGACAATAAAATAAGTCGATATAGTTGACAGAATATCAAGCAATAATTTTCGATCAATTACAATAAAATCAGCAGCTGTTAACTTAACTGGATGGTGTTTTAAATATTTGATTAAATCCTTATACGCCCTTATTTTAGCGAGTCGTCGATTAGTGTGAATAGAATTCTGAACTGTACGATAGAATTTTCTGTAGGCTCTTGTAACACAATCACTCTCCATAATGATAAGAACTGTTGGTATCTGGAATTTAACAAAAATTAATATTACGAGCATACTTATAAATAAAAATAGACTCACAAAGTACAGAATCAATACTAATAAGTTGGCCATAGTTACGATTATTTTGAAATCATGATCGTACGGATTCAAAACAAAATCTCCAACAATATAGTGTAGAAATTTCAAAACGATCACAACAAATTGTGCAAAACTACACAAAAGTGTCAAGCCGAAAATACGATTGTGATAATGAATATTTTTCAATAGACTTTTTGTAATTATATTGATTTCTACAACCAGTAAATTAAATGGAACTTTCTTTGTCTTCGTGGAGTGCTTCCCAATCAACTCATTCAAATAAATGAAATTCGATTTGAAAACTTTCAACAGCATGATTGCCAAAATTTGAAAAATCAGATAGAAATGAAACGCCAACTCATAACTTATATTAAGAACACCGTCGAGTACATGAAAGCTGAACCACAATTTGAACAAATAAATTTGTCTTAAGATGTTGATTAAAATAAAAACCATCAATTTAATCGAATCACTCTTAGATGATTGCAGATTAATTTTTTTATTAATTGTAAATCGATCAATCGTTTGGAAATTATCAAACAATTCGATCCAAACTTGCTGATTATTGAAATTCCCAACAAATATCGAATATATAATCAAAATCATGGTGATATCGGTGCAATCCCGTAAAATTCTCACTATAAATGTACATTTTGTCAGTATATGCTTCAAATATAGAGAAGTTAATAGTAAAATCTCTAGAATAATGAATAGTAAAGTTGCCCAAATCTTATCGCGTTTCGGATGAATTAATTTGCTTTGATTTGCACAATACGTTGGAACTAAACCGAGAATATTTCCTAAACGTAATGTGAACGTATTGAATTGCTTATATGATTTTAAAACGGAAAAATTCCGTCTCGAGTCCGTCATTACTAACGACAAAATAAATCAAACAATTGTTAGTGTTACTTCAATAAATTATTCAGGCGTATTTAATAGAAGCTATGCTTATTTATAGATCGTTATTTGTTATTCTTATAAGTAAATTAATGTATAATAAAAAACGCAAAAAAATGATTAATGATCTTGAACCATAAAAAATATTCGATTTAATGGTGTTCATGAATTATTAAACTCTTAAAAATTGTGTAAACAACAGAAAAACCTTTCCCAGAAAACAAAAAATTACAAAAAGAAAATTTCCTGGCGCATCCACCATTTATCGACCGTTTTCCAGAAATCTCTTCTATCGCCTCAATTTTAAATCAAATTTTCGATAAAAACCTTTAACAGTCTTATTGTAAATGAGTTCCAGTAGAAGAGCGGTCTTTAAAAACAAAGTGATCGGCTCAAAATTGATTTTGTTACATGAATTATAAATAGTTACAGCAACAGTTTAATAAAAATTCTCTATGTTCATTGTAGAAATATGATAAGACAAGCGATACTTTCGCCATTCTATCAGTAGAAACCAGGAATGCTTTTCTAGACCTCATTATATGTGAAAATATTAAAAGATTGTATACAAACGATTGCTGCATGGCAAGTTATTTTAAGGATAATAAAAATTGAACGAAACTCTTCAAACTACGCTTTAATCTACAATAATACAATAATCACAAAGTGTTAAAATTCATATGCAGAGGCGAGAGTCGTACCAATATTAATATGTCTTGATTATGATGTGTAATTAGCACTTTATTACTAGGTGTAATCACACAAGCACTTTATGCAACTCTATGCAAGATTTTCAACCAAACAGAAAATCTTACATAGAGTTAATTATCATTTTGTTACGCATCAAGTGCGTATTAATGGGGTTACATGGGTTTCAGGAGCTGAAAAAAGCATATTTTCTCTATTCTTTTTGTGTAACTTTTCAATATAACAAAGATCAACATTTAATAAACATTTTGTGAAATTTTCATACAAAATTTTGAAATTCCAGCCCTTGGGAATTCACTTCCTCTTACCCCTCAGAATAAAGTTCGCTTGGCGTTGTTACAATAACTTACGATAGATTTATCGGAAATTTAAAATTTTTGGACAGAATTTTGTGTAAAGGGTACCAGTTTTGGTGTAATTCGCGTACAAGCACTAGTCAATCGTGGAGAAGTGAGCATAATTGGAACAATACGGGTTTGTTATTTTTTTTTGAGAACTCATATCAACCGATTTCAAAAACGAAGTTCTGATGAAGGTGAAATAACACGAAGAACAAATTTTCTTTCCGAGACTCTATCTTCTAGAATTTTATTCTAATTGACTTGAAATTTTGAGAGAATATTCTAAACACATTCTACTTTTTAATAAATAATAATTTTTTAACCCATATAACCGTTTGAAGCAATGCTCATAACAGCATACGAGATTTTTTTGTCGTACATTTTCGATAAAAATTTATCCTGGTAGTTGCAATACTACAATTAAGTACGTGGCAATCGTCGATACAATTGAAAGAAGTGTCGCCTTCTGAATATTGAAGAAATTTGCTGCACTTATGTTGCAATGATATTTCTTGCAGATGATTCCCAACATTAACAATTCATTTCGGTGGAGTTGTTGTGTGAAATGTCTTCGAAGTGCATAACATTGTTGTTCAAATTTTTCGTTTTCTAGATTTAAAGAGTCACTATAAAATGCAATAAGAGTTACGGTTATCTGAAAATCTTTAAAATTAGTAATTAAATTACAAAAGAGTTATACGTATTACAATGTCAGTTAAAAACATTACTGAAGAAGTCACAATTATAAGCTCTAATTGATTGTGGGGTATATTTCTGTGCGAACATTTCAAAATAACATAGACCAGTTGTAAAATTGTTAAAGTTGTATTGGAAATTAATATTGTAAGTGGCCAACCAAAAATTCGATTGAAACTTTGGACGGAATCGCTTAATAGTTTTAATATTTTTTCAATTTTTCTGACAGTAATCATGAATTCAATTTCATTTAAATTATTTCGCAGAAAACAATTCAACTCCGTATAACGTGATGCTAAGATTGTAATGAATTTAATAATAAATATATAACTGCATAATTGATAGTTAATCAATAACATAAAAAATACGTGATTTCCTGTTGTTATCAATCCAGTAAATACACCACTCTTGATAAGAACGTAAATGGTGTATATTAGCATTGATAAAACGATTATTGCTAGATGCAGATAAGAATTGTTGAAAATATTTGATTCCTTCCGATTTCTGTTTCCAAGATATTTGTCGATTCGTTGTAAATTATTCGTTAGAATCACCCACGATTGTGTTGCAAAATAATTCGATGACAGAATTATGCTTGTAAAGCATAAAACAAAGAGCAATTCAGACAGACATCTCATCATCACTTCAACCGATGGATTATTTATTTGTTTCAATGAAGTTGATAAATAGAGCCATGTACTTATAAGAATTGATGTGATTATAATTGCACGAGTTCTATCGCGTTTTGGATATAAAATTTTCATCTTTTCGAAATCGTACGATGGTACAATTAAAAGACAATTACCAAATTTGTAGGCGATTCGCATAAAACGAATATCTTTGTTTGATAGTAGATAACTCATTGTAGTTTTATAGTGGCTAAACACTAACAGTCAACTGATCGAAATGCAATATCTTAATGTTGTTTAAGTACTTATTTAATGTGTCTGTATTGATTATGTTTGTCAATTTCAAGAATAGAGTGGTTGTATCTTTATTTCTTTTATTGTTTCAACCATTATCGATTGTCCACGATCATTAGTCATGTTTACATCAAAATCTCTTTACCATCAAGTTTAAATCGAACGTAAACTAGGCATATCAAAACAGAGTAAAGAAAAGATGTAATTTGCATTGAACAGACACTTGTGTTTGGTTCAACTGCAAATACTAATAGCTTCCCTAAGTTTTTGTTCGATACTACCATAGTTTGCAAGTAGAGAGATGAGCTATGATTTTCAATTAATATTTTGTTCAGTTATTAATGCACTGTGTATAATAGATTTTGTTGGCCGACGGACTAGGTGTTTCGATCAGTTTACTGAGAGAAATCTAGAATGTTACACAAAAAAGGGTTCTAACAAGAAAAGTGCTGAGAAAAGTATTAATGCGGCTACATGAAATTGAAGTACTTAATGAGGGAGAGCCGCAATCAATACAAACATAACGAGAATTGGATAAAAACCGCTGCAATTCTATGTTGTTCAAGTCGCATGTCTTTTTCGATGCTCATGCAACGTTCTTTGACAAAATGCTTTCGATTGGTTACAACTTGGTTATTTTTCTTAAACATCAACATTCAAGCGAAGGAACTGGTGCTGTTAGAATCCTTTGAGGTCTTTTAACAAATCGGACCCAATGTGGAAGTAAAAACAGTCAAGTAATAAAAAAAAAACATTACTTTCTACAACATTAATTTAATTCAAACAATTGATAGTGAGTTGCAAATTAACAATAAACTAGGTGGAAATAGTTGTTACAATGCAAAGTTGCCTATGCGAGGTTGATTGCAATTTAACCGCTTTTGTTAAGCTTTAACGCTTATCAGAAATTTTATGAAATGATAGCGATAAATCCCTTGATTGCATTCAATCCAGCGAAGAACGCTCCGCTCCGGCTTTTAATAGGTATTTCCGCCGTACAAGACGATTCTTAAGGTTAGCCAAGTAAATAATTGAAAAAGGCATCAATCTCTTCAACATTATATTAAACACAATAAAGGGTGCTTCAGATTCACAAATCAAAACAAACAGTTTGAATTTCAGCTATTAATTCAAATCGCTGAAAGTGAGTTGCAAATTGACAATAAAGTAAGTGGAGATAGTTGTTAAAATCGTAAGTAATAAGCTTCTATTAATTAGAAAAAAATTAGCAGCTGTAATTTTCACAGGATTGTGTTTTAAATATTTTACTAAATCCTTGTAGTCGCTTATTGCACTAAGTCTTCGATTGTTGTGAATAGAATTTTGAACTGCGTGATAAAAGTTTTGTGATTCTACCATAACGGAATCACTCTTCATAACAATCAAAAGTATCGGTATCTAAAATTGTAATTCACAATGAAACCAAGAATATTTGTCAACAAAATAATGACACTTACAAGATCCAATCCAACGACTAATAAGTTGCCCACCGTTGCCTTTACTTGGAAATTGTCATCCAAACGATTTTGGAAAAAATCTTCAACTATGAAATGTAGGAATCTCAAAGCGTTGGCAATAAATTTAGCGAAGTAAAATAAAAGTGACCATCCAAAAATTTCATTAAAGCAGTTGATATTTTCAAGTAAATATTTTGTAATTATTTTTATTCTCCTAATTAATAAATTAAATTCTATTGAGTTTAAATCGGTCATATTGTTGTTAATCAATCGATTTAAATAGATGAAAGTTGATTTAAATACATCCAAAAACATGATTGTTACAATTTCAAATATTAAATGCCAACAGGAACAGAGCTCTTCCCCGATACTAAAAATACCGTTTACATACGACAATACGCCGAACCAAATGCTGAAGACATAAAGTTCCTCTAAGATCTTTAGTAATAAAAGCATAATCTGTGTAATTTTATCTCTTCTAGATGATTTCTTATTATCACTTCTGTTCTTGCAAGCATGTCGATCAATTTTTTGGAAATTATTCAACATTTTTTCCCATATATGCCGATTATTAAAATTATTTCCAATTAATATCATATAAGTAAGTATTATAATAAAACCACCAGAAAATTTCTCTAAAGTTTGCATTACGTAGGTATTTTTTATAAAGAAGTGCCTCCAAAGTAAAGCGAGTATTTGGAATATCACTGAACCCAACAGTAATAAGATTGCGCGAATTTTATCGTGTGTCGTATTAATTAAATTGTTTCGATTAGCACAATATGTTGGAACCAAACCGAAAATATTGGCGAAACGTAGAATAAATGAACTGAATTTTGGGCATGAATCTAATACGGAAAAATTCGGTCTTGAACCCATCGTTATCAACAGTAGAATGACTGAAGCAAGTTTCAACTCTATTAAGTTGATTTGAGTGAACTTTTATTTTGTTTCTATAACTGAATAACATATTTTAATTAAGTAAAAGCAATATTGATTAATAAATTGTTTGTTGCTATTGTTATAAATTCAATTGTTGACATACTTGTATTAATATTTATTTTACATTCATTATTATCACAAATTAGAATTTTTTGTGTATGAATATTAGGCCACTAATGATTCTAGATGGTGAAAATTGTGTATTTTTCAAGCGTTGGAATTCACATTTTTGAGATATAAAGCTTTGTTTCCGTCCGCGGCGCTTCAAGGGAAAAAATCCTGGCGCATCCACCATTTAATTCTTATATAATGTAATTTTATTTATAACTCTGCTAGGACGAATTTTATAACTAATAGAATATATTTTGGTTGGACTATTCTGTGAAACATTTATACTGCTCATCAAAATTCCCCATTTTATTCCACGTTAAGTTCTATAATCCTCTTTTGTAGTTGTATCGCACTACAAAGGCTAGAATGAATTCTACTCGATACATGTTATCGGAAAAAACCTGAAAAGTTCTACAAAAGCAAAAAGCATCGGTTCTGCTGCTGGCACCTAGAGTGTCTAATGTCCTCGACTTTGTATACAGTGATAGATGAAAAGAAAATCTACCGCATATATTGCAAGAAAGCTTTGTATGGACTCAGTGGCGCAACTAGACTTTCCAGGGCCATAAGATTTTATCTGTTTGTACAAATAATAATAAATGAATGAATTTTTAAAGGGGCTCTCTAAAGCCGGGGCCCCGAAAACATTGCGTCCAGTTGCTTCCCTGTAGCTACGCCACTGTATGGATTAGAATTATATGTTTTTAGAGTTTCGGAATCTGTCTTCAAAGCCACAATCAACACGTAAACGCAAAGTTGCCCTTGCGAGGTTGACTGCAATTTAACCACAGTGATTAAGCTTCAACGTTCATCAGAAATTTATTGAACTGATATCGATAAATCCCTTGTTTGCTTTCAATCCAGCGAAGAACGCTCCGGCTTTTGATACGTATTTCCGCTATTGAAGGTGATTCTTAAGATAAGTCAAGTAAATCACAAAAAAAACATCAATTTCTTCAACATTATATTAAACACATTAAAGGGTGCTTCAGATCCACAAATCAAAACAAACAGATTGAATTTCAGCTATTAATTGAAATCGCTGAAAGTGAGTTGCAAGTTGACAATAAAATAAGTGGAGATGGTTGTTAAAATTGTAAGTAATAAGCTTCTATTAATAAGAAAAAAATCCGCAGCTGTAATTTTCACCGGATTATGCTTTAAGTATTTTACTAAAGCGTTGTAGTCGGTTTTTTCACCAAATTTTCCATTGTTGTGGATAGAATTTTGAACTGTGTGATAAAACTTTTGTGATTCTGTCATAACGGAATCACTCTTCATCACAATAAGAAGTATCGGTACCTGAAATATTAATTAAGAATAAAACTATGCATAAACGTCAACACAATAATAACACTTACAAGTTCTAGTCCTAGAGTTAATAAGTTGCCCACAGTTACTAATACCAATACGTTCAAATTGTGATCGTAACAATTTTGGGAGAGATCTTCAACTATGAAGTGCAGGAATAGCAGAGCGTTGGCAATCAATTTTGCGAAATAGAATAAAAGTGTCCATCCAAAGATTTGGTTGAAGCAATTGATATTTTCAAGTAAATATTTTGTAATTATTTTTATTCTCATAATGAATAAATTAAATTCTATTGAGTTTAAATCGGTCATGTTGTTGTTTATCAATTGATTTAAATAGATGAAACTTGATTTAAATACATCCAAAAGCATAATTGTAACAATTTGAAACATTAAATACCAATAAGAACAGAGCTCTTCCCCATGACTAAACATACCGTATATATCCATTCTGCCCGACCCAATGCAATAAAAATAAATTTGCTTTAAAAGCTTTGATAATAAAAGCATCATCAGTTTAATTGAATCTCTTCTAAATGTATCATTATTAACTTTTCTGTTTTTAAAAGTATGTCGATCAATTTTTTGGAAATTATTCAACATTTTCTTCCAGATATGCCGATTATTAAAATTATTTCCAACGAATATCACAAACGTAATTAGTATATTAACACTTTCAAAAAACTTCTCTAAAGTTTTCATTATATATGTTCCATTTAAAAAAAAGTACCTCCAGAGAAAAGCGATTAACTGGAATATCAATGAACTGAACAGTAATAAAATTGCGCGAATTTTATCGTGTGACTTATTAATTAACTTATTTCGACTAGCACAATATGTTGGAATCAAACCGAAAATATTTGCGAAACGTAGAATAAATGAACTGAATTTCGGGCACGAATCTAATACGGAAAAATTCGGTCTTGAACCCATTGTTAGCAACAGTAGAATGACTGAAGCAAGTTTCAACTCTATTAAATTAATTTGAATGTATTTTTATTTTGTTTCTATAACTGAATAAGATATTTTAATTAAGTAAAAGCAATATTGATTAATAAATTGTTTGTTGCTATTGCTATAAATTCAATTGTTGGTGTTCTTGTATTAATATTTATTTTATGTTCATTTTTATCACAAATTGGACTCTTTTCTCTATTAATATAAAGCCACTAATGCTACCAGATGATGTGTATTTGTCAAGTGGTGGAATTCACATTTTAATGATGAGATAAATATTTATTTATGTAGCCGACGTTTGAAGAAAAAAATCCCAGCGCATCCACCATTTAATTCTTATATTAAGTCGCAAATATAATTGTATTTATAATTTAGTTAGGGCGAATTTTATAACTAATAGAATATATTTTAGTTGGGCTATTCTGTAAAATATTTATACTTCTCAGCAACATTCCCCATTTTATTTCACGTTAAGATCTACAATCCCCTTTTCTAATTGTATTGCACTATTTTTTTTCAATCCAACGAAAACGGCTAATAGAGAAATACAACAAAGTCCTATAGAAATTTTCGACTGAAGCTGAAAATTAGCGAAAATTTCTAATAGCGCTTGTAGAAACACAAAATCTACAATTTATTCCGAACGAAATTGTCTGTGAGAATATTCAGCGGAATTAATTGAATTGTTGAATTCCTCCTTAAAGAGGTTACCATATGAATGTCGAGCCGGAATAAATATACCTCGGAAAATAAAAAGATATAAATCGCACTGAACAAAGATTTGTGCCCAATTATGTGCAATTTTAGCAATTTTCTTAAATTTTTATTCTATCCACTAATATTCTATCCGACAGAAACACCTTATTAATAATGCATTGTGGTCTGCTCGTTCGTCCAAACGATTTTGTTGAACGAAGGCTAAAAAGAATTCTACTCGATTCATGTTACCGAAAAAAAAACTGTGAAAAGTTCTACAGAAGCAAAATGCATCAGTTCTGCTGCTTGCGCCTAGAGTGTCTAATGTCTAATGAATGAATTTTTAAAGGGGCTCTCTAAAGACGGGGGCCGGAAAGCATTGCGTCCAGTTGTTTCCCTGTAGCTACGGTACTCTATGGACTAGAATTAAAAGTTTTTGGAGTTCTGGAATCCGTCTTCAAAGTCACAATCAAAACGTAAACGCGAAGTTGTTCATGCAAGGTTGGCGGCAATTTAACCACAGTGATTAAGCTTCAACGTTCATCAGAAATTTAATGAACTGATATCAATAAATCCCTTGTTTGCATTCAATCCAGCCAAGAACGCTCCGGCTTTTGATAGTTATTTCCGCTGTTGAATGTGTATCTTAAGATTAGGCAAGTAAATAATAAAAAAACATCAATTTCTAGAACATTATATTAAACACATTAAAGGGTGCTCCAGATCCACAAATCAAAACAAACAGATTTAATTTCAGCTATTAATTCAAATCGCTGAAAGTAAGTTGCAAATTGACAATAAAGTAAGTGGAGATAGTTGTTAAAATCGTAAGTAATAAGCTTCTATTAATAAGAAAAAAATTAGCCGCAGTAATTTTCACTGGATTGTATTTTAAGTATTTTACTAAATCCTTGTAGTCGCTGTTTTCACCAAATTTTCTATTGTTGTGGATAGAATTTTGAACTGTGTGGTAAAACTTTTGTGATTCTACCATAACGAAATCACTCTTCATAACAATCAAAAGTATTGGTATCTAAAATTGTAATTGACAATGAAGCCAAGTATATTTGTCAACAATATAATGACACTTACAAGATCCAATCCAACGATTAATACATTGCTCACCGTTGCCTTTACTTGGAAATCGTGATCGTAACGATTTTGGAAGAGATCTTCAACTATGTAGTGCAGGAATCGCAAAACGTTGGCAATAAATTTAGCGAAATAAAATAAAAGTGACCATCCAAAAATTTCATTAAAGCAATTGATATTTTCAAGTAAATGTTTTGTAATTATTTTTATTCTCCTAATTAATAAATTAAATTCTATTGAGTTTAAATCGGTCATGTTGTTATTAATCAATTGATTTAAGTGCATGAAACATGATTTAAATACGTCCAAAAGCATAATAGTTACAAATTGAAATATTAAATGCCAACAGGAACAGAACTCTTGCCCGATACTAAAAATACCGTGTACATACATTACGCCGAACAAAATGCTGAGCACATAAATTTCCTTTAAGAGCTTTAATAATAAAAGCATCATCAATGTAATTGTATCCTTTCTAAATAATTCCTTATTACCACTTCTGTTTTTGCAAGTATATCGATCAATTTTTTGGAAATTATTCAACATTTGTTTCCATATATACCGATTATTAAAATTATTTCCAATTAATATCATATACGTAAGTATTATAATAAAACCACCAGAAAATTTCTCTAAAGTTTGCATTACGTATGTACTTTTTATAAAGAAGTGCCTCCAAAGTAAAGCGAGTATTTGGAATGTCACTGAACCAAACAGTAATAAGATTGCGCGAATTTTATCGTGTGTCGTATTAATTAAATTGTTTCGATTAGCACAATATGTTGGAACCAAACCGAAAATATTAGCGAAACGTAGAATAAATGAACTGAATTTTGGGCACGATTCAAAGACGGAAAAATTCGGTCTTGAATTCATAGTTATCAACAGCAGAATGACTGAAGCAAGTTTCAACTCTATTAAGTTGATTTGAATGTACTTTTATTTTGTTTTTACAGCTGAATAAAGTATTTTAATTCAGTAAAAACGATATCGATCTATAAATTGTTTGTTGCTATTGTTATAAATTCAATTGTGCACTTATAAAAATTAATGAATTACAGCTTATTAATATTTATTTTATGTTCATTATTATCACAAATTAGACTTTTGACATTAATAACATTAAGTAATGGACAGTGAAGTTATAAGCGTGAAAATTCTCCATCAAGTAAAATATCCCAACGGATCCATCATTTTCTACTTTTATTAATTATAGCAAAGACTCGATTATCCGGACCTCAATCCGCCTACGAACTGTTCGTGTCACGCTCACTCTACCCCGTACAACTTCCGAACGTTCCGAGATTGCTTTGGTTAATTAAAAATCGTTGTGTCGTATCAGGTCTCGGCTTAAATAGACATTTTGCGTTCCTTTAAAAAAGGACAAACATTCGGCTACCCGAATTTTCGATTCTCCAAATATTGTAAGTCAACAATTAGTCCGGTTAATCGAGTCTACACTGTATAGTTATAACTTACTCACTTAATCAGGTTTCTTTTCAGCTTATCTAAAAAACTGTGACTCATACAAAATTTGACAGCAATGTATTCGTTTGCAATGAAGCCATCTTTATGTAGATAGTTTAAAATTGCCTCTTATCATAAGAACACTGATGAAGAACTAAAAGAATAAGACGCTGCCAACAATGTTCAAATGAACGCATAAAGCAACGGGTAGTTTTCTTCAATATCCCATCAATCTTGCGGCTGAATTTCCGGTAATAATTAAGACTTGTACAAGTGCAACAAATGTGAGGAGACATTAAAACAAAACCTTGTTTTTCATATCGCAGTTCGACAATATTATAACTCCGCTAAAGAGCTGAGAAATTGTTCCTTTTAGTTCTTTATCTAAAGCAAATCGATGCACTCGTAAACGTGTTTGCGTCTGCAGGACCGTCCACATTTACTCTAATCTCTCCTCGAAATATTAAATAAAATGCCACTTTGAACTCTGTCGGTTGGTACAAAATAAATCAATTTTTGATGCTCCCCTAAATTACTGGATGTGTAGCAAATTTGTGATAATTCAAGTTTGTTTACTCTTCTATTTGCAACATTACAATCAAGTATGTTGCGATTGTTGATAAGATTCCAAGAAGTGTATTCCTGTTAATATTGAAAAAATTCGCAGCATTTATACTACAACGATATTTCTGACAAATTAAACCCAAAATTAATAATTCATTTCGATAGAATTGTTTAGTGAAATATGTCCGGACTGTGTAGCATTGCAATTCAAATTTCTCACTTTCTGTATACAATAAATCACTATAAATTGCAATAGCAATCAACGATACCTGAAAACATTTAAATTAGTATTTATTTTGCATCAATTATAAAACGAAATTTACAATTTTCGTCGCTATTATTATCCAAGAAGTTAAATCTATAAATTTCACTAGAATTGCTGGCATACCATCAGTTCCATATTTTATAAAAGTATTCAAAATCAATAAAATTGTAATAATTGTATTGGTGATTAATATGGCAAGTGGCCAGCCAAAAATACGATTGAAACATTGAATCGAATCGTTTAATAGTTTTAATATCTCCTCAAATCTTCGTATCATAATAATAAAATTAATTTCATTCAAATTATTTCGCAGAAAACAACTTAAATCGTTATAACGTGATTTGAGGATTGTAATTAGCTTTATAATAATAATAATGTTATATATCTCATAACCAGATAATATAATAAACAGTATATGACTATGCATCGGTTTGAGTTCAGGGACCAAATAACACTCGATTAGAACGTAACAGTAATAAGTTAGAAGTAATATAAAAATTATAAATAAATGCAAGTAGAAATTTTTGAATATATTCGATTCTTTACGATTTCTGTTCCCAAGAAATTTGTCGATTTGTTGTAAATTATTTGTTAAAATCGTCCACGATTGTGTTACAAAGCAATTCGACCGTACAATTATACTTATGTGGAATAAAACGCACGATAATTGTTCTAGAAATCGCAAAATAACTGTACGACAAAAATGATTTAAATCTTCAATAACATCCGTTGAATAAAGCCATAAACTTATAATAGTTGTTGATATTATGATCGAGCGAATTCTATCGCATTTAGGATATAAAATTTTCAACTTTTCAAAATCGTACGACGGTATAATTGATAGAATATTACCAAATTTGTAGGCGATCTCCATGAGACGGATATCTTTCTTTGATAATAGATAACTCATTGTTGTCACTTTTAAACACTAGCGATCAACTGACTGAAATGCAACACGTATTTTTTTTTGTATTATGAAATATTTTATGGAGAACAATGCGTATTGATTATCGATGAGCAATTACATTTATTAACTAGTGTTAAATGCAAGCTATCAAAACAACCTACGCATCCGTCGTATTTGTTTAAAAAAAAAGCGTATAAAGAAATGTCGCCGTACAGACTACAATTTCAGTTGGCTTTATATTATTAATAATTATTCTTTGAGAATGTCGGTCAAATGTATTTTTTGGGGTGGTCCAATCGAATAAAATTCATAATAATAGGGAATGATATTAAGTGTAATTGAAGAAATTTATTTCAAAAACGGACATCATTTTCCTGAAAATTAAAAAACCAATACCACTGAAAGTAAACATGAGCCGATATTATAATCGTAAAAATATTCAGCATTATTTCTTCTGTTGTTATTATATTCGTAGATATAAGCTGGAGATTTCATCTTTAAGGGGAACACCGCTGTCACGCTAAAAAGCAGTTTTCTAGCGATTCTTTCATTGATATCGATTCGATAAATCATCTATTCAATAAAAGATTAACACTGACTGATTGACAGACAATACACAGCCTAGATCAGTGTTTCCCAAACTTTCGACCCCTTCTATAGCCCTTCTATAATTTTCGTAACACGTGTGTACCCCTCATCAAAAAAATGCATATACTTTAATAATAATAATAATAATTGTTGCACCAGGGAGCCACATGTACCCCTTCAAACTATTTGCGTACCCCAGGAGGTACGCGTACCACACTTTGGGAAACACTGGCCTAGATCTTGAAGCATAGAATTTTACACAGGAATATTATGCATAATGTAGATGACTCTTGAAAAAATCGCCCCCTAAAGGGTTAAATGAGGGATGAAAGTTTTGTATGGAAGTTGATCACTTATAATGTTCAAAATTTGCCTCCAAAATTAACCACTTATAAGCTAACAAAAAAACATAGGTTTGTGTTATAAGCGCCAAAAAATTTTAAAAAAAATCAGAAATAATAACGTTTACATTTCTTTTATAAATATTATAACAGCTTCAAAATTGTTCATAGGCTTGACACAGAGCCGCTATCCTTAATAGTTCCTTGCCTCCTTTCTTTAATTATTAAGGGATAAATTAATGGTATTACAACAAACGTAACGATTATTTTTCGCAATGTTAAAAATATAAAAGTGTAACGAAGACAGCCCGAAGAATAGAATAATATGCTATTAGAACTGCAATAATTTTAAACACACAATTTCCAAAGATTATTGGCTGGAATAAAAAAATTTATCTACAATTAATAATGCCTAAACGTAACGATTATGGTTGAATTATTAAATCCTCAACGATAAATAACAATTTATGAATCATCATAGCTTTTAGTAGTTCAAATAATTCACTCAAATGTAAACAAATTTCGATATCAATTCAGTAATAACAATAAATTTGTTTGAATCATTCTAGCGATAGTAGTGATGGATTCAAAACCGAACTTTTCCGTTCTAAAATCATATCCAAAATTCAATACGTTTGTTTTACGTTTCGCAAATATTCTCGGCTTAATACCAACATATTGTGCTGATCGAAACGATTCGATTCGTCCGAAACGCGACAAGATCTGGGCTATTTTCGTTTGTATTCTGTTAGTGATCACGCAAATAGTCTCGTTATTCTTCAAACAATCATTAGTTGATTTCACTTACATAATGAGGATTATACAGGATTTTATTTGCCTGTTTATGGTCTTGATTATGTATACGATTTTCATTGAGAGTAATTTCAACAATCGACAAATATGGGTGGATTTATTTAATAATTTCCAAGCGATTGATAAATGCACTGCTAATCAGATGTACAGTACTAAACAATCATCTAAAGGAGACACGATTAAATTGATAATTTACATTTTAATCAATATTCTAACGCAAGTTTATATGTACATATTTCGGTTGGATATTGACGTGATGGATGTTGTTTTGAGTACCAGTTACGAGATCGCATTTCACTTCCATCTGATCTCTCAAGTTGTAGCTGTGATGCTATTGAACGTTATCAAATTGAATTTCAACTATTTGAATAAACTATTGATAAATTCTACAGCATCGATACCACCAAATCTATTAGTTATGAAAATCAAAGTTATTACAAGATATTTATTAGAAAATATCGATAATTTCAATCAGATCTTCGGATGGTCGCTTTTATTTGGTTTTGGGAAATTTACTGGGATTTGTTTGGAATTTCTCCACTATATTGTTGAAGATTTCATTCTGCATCGCTATAATAGCGAATTTCGTTTGATTTTGACCGCCGGCAATGTTGTAGTATTGATTTTGAATACTGTAAGTTTTGTATATAAATGATGAGTTGTCAAATGTTAATTTATAAATTTCAGATACCGATAGCTTTCATTATTATGATGAGTGATTTGGTAACAAAAGCCTATGAGGATTTCTATCAGACACTGCAAAATTCTGTTCACAAAAAACTGAAATTTGCTGAAACGGTGGAATATTTAGATTTGGTGAAATATTTGAAACATAATCCGGTCAGAATTACGGCTGCTAATTTTTTCTATATTGATAGACAATTAATACTTTCAATTTTAACGACTATTGCTACTTACTTTATAGTCAATTTACAATTGGCTTTTAATGATAAATAGTTGCATTCACAATTTATACAACTATTATCATTGAACCACAAAATGATTGAGTGCTAAGTACACATGATAATCGAGATTGGTATTGACACGTTGCTCACCGCAATGAATTTGAATTTCAACATTTTCTCATGTTTGTACCGATATTGTTGATTAAACTATAATTGCACAAGTATTTCATTTTGTTATCTTTATCGTATAACTTGCCATATATCAGTCATAGCTATCTTTTATTCAATATTTTTATATTACAAGATTAAATTTTGATGTCTTTTGACTTTCATTGATCACAGGATGATAGCCTTTGATTTGAATTCGAATCAGTGCTATAGGAGAGATAACCGACTGGATGTACCAGAAAATTTTCAATATTACAAGCATACTGATATCGTAGTTTTCTTGAAATTTGAACAACTTTAAAGAACTACTTTCTGGGTTTTTAATAATTTGTCGCTACAGTTTCTATCATCAATAATTTTTTTGATTTTGTTGATTTATTAATCTTTTACAGCCCATGAATTTTATTATAAGAACAAATAATAATTTATGAATAAGCATAACTTTTACTAAGTGGGCCTGAATAATTCATTCAAATAAGGAAACGATTAGACTAACTGGTAATGATTGATTGTCTGAGATTTTCTAACACTTCTCAAATTAGGAAAATTATTGGACCGTTAACACCATTATTTGTAACGTTTTCGTATATTATTTTCATATTAACCGTTTCAAAATTTAGTATTTAGTAAAGCAACATGGGAATGAAATCGATACATCGTCTTGTATAGTGTTTCAAAATATCTGGATTTTATGCAAATATAAAAAAGGATTAGTTGTTTTTATTTTCTTAAAAATAAAACATTCTAACACAGTGAAACAGATTTTTATGAACAATTGATCGACCCCAAAAAATGATTTGTCAAATACCCACATCTTCATCATCACCAGACGACTGCTGGGCTGTTTTTTTTTTGTTACGGTACACTTTCAACATTTTCAAAATTTGGCGACACACTAACAATAAAATATGCTTAGAAAGTGCAAAACTGCATGAATTTCCCGATGCTCTTGTGACATTCTTCCAATAAGATTCTTTCGATGATTGACTGCAATTCAACCAACGTTTCTAGTCTCCAACACTTATAAGAAATTGCATGAATTGGTGCTGTTACAATGGCATGAGCGGCATTCAACCCAGCAGAGGTACGTCGGGAATTTGTTTGGGTCTTCCCGTTGTAGAAGGTGATCAATAAGTTTAATTCAGTAAATAATAAAAAGAAATGAATTCCTTCAACATTACATTGAATATAATAAAAGGTGCTTCAGATTCTTGGGTACAATAATCCAATTGTTTTAGTTCGAAGCTAATTGCAAATGGACAATGAAGTAAGTGTGTCTGCTTAAGAGCCCTCTGAAGGTGAATGGGGCATTGTGGTTGCTTTTCAAAAAAATCTAAAAGAGAAGATTTTGTTTTTCTCATAGGTTGACGATGGCTAATTCTCGTTAAATCTCAAAATTGCCGTCAGACTATTCGGTTCAATACAAGATTTACCGGATTAAATAATTAATAAATTTAATCAATGAATGTTTAGATTGGGGATGCGCTGGGATACATGCTCTTCAAATGCCGCCCATAGAAATCACTAATTAATTCAGCAATCAGTCTGAACGTTTATATCTCACAAATGTAAACTTAACAACTTGACAAATGAGAATTTGTTCACAATAATAATCAAAATCAATAAACAACAACAAACAATTGATTGATCGACATTGCTTTTACTTGATTAAAATATGTAGTTGGTTTAGAAAAGAAAAAAAAAGTATTCATACCAATAAAATTGAGACTTGCTTCACTCAGTCTGTTGTTGGTAACGATGGATTCAAAACCGAATTTTTCCGTATTAGAATCGTCCCCAAAATTTAGTGCATTTATTCTACGTTTCGCAAATATTCTCGGTTTAGTTCCAACATATTCTGCTAATCGAAACAATTTAATTAATACAACACGCGATAAAATTCGTGCAACTTTATTACTATTTGGTTCAGTGATATTCCTATTAATCGCTTTATATTACAATCACTTTTTCAAAAATACTACGTACTTAGAGCTCACTTTGGATAGATTTTCTGAAAGCGTTAATTTGATAATCATGTATCTGATATTCAATGTTGAATAATTTTCAAAAAATTGATCAATATTCCTGTAAGAAGAGACGTGGTAATTATTTTGGATCATCTAGAAGAAATTGTACAAAATTGATGATGCTGTTAGTATTAGAGCTTTTGAAGCAAATTTATGTATTCAGCATTTGGTTCAGTGTAATAAGAATAAATGCTACTGTTTATATTGGTGAAAAGCTCAGTTCCTGTTGGTATCTGACTTTTCAAATTATAACAATCATGTTTTTGGATGTATTTAAATCAACATTCATCTATTTAAATCAACTGATTGAGAACAACTTGGCTGATATAAACTCAACAGAATTCAATTTATTAATTAAGAGAATAAAAATAATTTATTTGACAATATCGATTGTTTTAATCAAATCTTTGGATGGGCACTTTTATTTGGTTTCGCTAAATTTATTGCCAGCGCTTTGCGATTCCTGCAATACGTAGTTGGAGATTTTTTCCAAAATCGTTACGATTACAATTCGAAAGTATGGGCAACGGCGAGCAACTTATTAATGGTTGTATCAAATTTTGTGAGTATATTATATTATTGACAAAACGCTTGGTTGTGAATTACAATTTTAGGTACCGATATTTTTGATTGTTATGAAGAGTGGTGGCGTTACGGCAGAATCACGAAACTGTTATCACACAGTTCAAAATTCTATTCACAACAATCGGAGACTTGGTGGAAAAAGCGACTATAAAGTTTCAGTGAAATATTTAAAATATAATCCGGTGAAGATTACAGCTGCTAATTTTTTTCTTATTAATAGAAGCTTCTTATTTACAATTCTAACAACAATCTGCACTTACTTCATTGTCAATTTACAATTCAATTTCTATGCTTTTAACAACTGAAATTAGATGTATTTGATTTGACGATCTGAAGCAACCTTTATTGTGTTTAATATAATTGTTGAAGAAATTCAGTACTTTTTATTATTTATTTAACGAGCCCTAATAATCGCCTATCCAATCAAAAGACGAAGTGCTTTTTGTTGAGTTGTATACCGCCCGTGGGATTCTTCCAATTTCTTATGAGTGTTGGGTTATTGAAATGAAAATCTCATTGATATAATTTATATTTTTCAATCAACTGTCTATAATTATTTTTCTTCCTATACTTAACTAACACTTTTTATATCATTAGCAAAATTCTCGATCAATTTAAGTAAATGACATTCGATTTAAATACTTCCAATTGATGATGGCTACAATTTGAAAAGACCTCATAACTTATATTTGTGATTTTTTTACAGAGTCCAATCTTAAGCATTATTCTAACAATATTCTGATATTAACATTTTAATAAGAAAATATTGAAAATTCAGCCAGTGGTAGTCCTGAGAACCGAGTCACCTCAAAAAAAGTTTCCATGCGATAGTCAGCTTAACTCATGATTGCTACATTTGATATGAAAAAAACCAAAGGGATTTCTTTAGTACATGAGTTGATCTTGAATTTGAACGAAGGAATTAACAAAATATTCCTTTTTGAATGTTTGGTGAAGGTGCAATCAAAAAACTCTGATTTTTGCCAAAAATTGCTGTCTTTGATTAATTAAAAAATAAGTTGTAATTGAAACAAACAAAAAATCCTTCATTCAGAAACGAGTATTTAGTATGTAAATGAAGTGTGCAAAGTTTAGGCGAAATCGGTCCGAAGGTTTTCGAGAAATTTTGACTATCGACTTTAAAAAAAAGTTTTGAGAAAAACGCGATTAATGTTATACTTGAATAAAATAGAGAAAATAGTTATTTTCTGTACAAAGTGGTAAAGTCATACTTTATGCGCGAGTGGATAAACGGACTTTACCACCGTATGCAGTACAAGATTTATGACACTTATATTAATGACGGTCAGAGGGATCGAGCGCCCGGAGACTCAATCGTTTATAACTCGAAAAGTTTTGCTTCTAATCACCTCAAATTTTTCGAGAATATTTCTTATAAGTTGTAGTATCAAAAAAATAATAATTTTAGAAATCGATTTTGTGACCCTTGTCCCCCCTTAAGCGGACGGACGATTATATTAACGCAAAACCACATTCTGAACAGATAAACTAAATAGATGTCGACTAAAATAAAAACTATCAACAGTAACTACATATAGTTACGGCTTTTGATAGGTATTTCCTCTATAGAAGACGATTCTTAAGGTTAGTCAAGTAAATAATAAAAAAAACATCAATTTCTCCAACATTATATTAAACACAATCAAGCGTGCTTCAGATCCACAAATCAAAACAAACACATTTAATTTCAGCTATTATTTCGTATCGCTGAAACTGAGTTGCAAGTTGACAATAAAGTAAGTGGAGATAGTTGTTAAAATCGTAAGTAATAAGCTTCTATTAATAATAAAGAAATCAGCGGCTGTAATCGTCACTGGATTGTGTTCTAAATATTTTACAAAATCCTTGTAATCGCTTATTTCACCAAGTCTTCGATTGTTGTGGATAGAATTTTGAACTGCGAGATAAAGCTTTCGTGATTCTGCCATAACGGAATGACTCTTCATAACAATGAAAATTATCGGTATCTAAAATTGTAATTCACAATGAAACCAAGAATATTTGTCAACAATATAATAACACTTACAAGATTAAATCCAACAATTACTAAGTTGCTTGTCGTTGCCCATACTTTCGAATTGTAATCGTAACGATTTTGGAAAAAATCTCCAACTACGTGCTGCAGGAATCGTAAAGCGCTGGTAATAAATTTTGCGAAACCAAATAAAAGTGACCATCCAAAGATTTGATTAAAACAATTGATATTTTCGAATAAATATTTTGTAATTATTTTCATTCGCATAATTAATAAATTAAATTCTATTGAATTTATATCGATCATGTTGTTGTTAATCAATTGATTTAAATAGATGAAAGTTGATCTAAATACATCCAAAAACATGATTGTTACAATTTGAAAAGTCAGACACCAATAGGAACTGAGCATTTCACCAATATAAAAAGTAGCATCTATTTTTATTGCGCCGAACCAAATGCTGAACACACAAATATGCTCTAAAAGCTTTAGCAATAAAAGCATCATCCATTTAGTAGAGTTTCCTTTAAAAAATTCCGTATTATCACCTCTGTTCTTACAAGAATATTGTTCAATTTTTTGGAAATTATTCAACATTTTTTTCCATATTTGCCGATTAGTAAAATTACTTCCAATGAATATTATATACGTAAGTACTACATTAAAGCCTCCATAAAAATTCAATATAGTCTGCGATACGTATGTATTATTACCATAAACAAAGTTATCGCCAAATATTTCTATTAATTGGAGTATCACTGAACCAAAGAGTAACAAAACTGCACGAATTTTATCGCGTGTTATATTAATTAAAATGTTTCGATTAGCAGAATAGGTTGGAACTAAACCGAAAATATTTGCGAAACGTAGAATAAATGAACTGAATTTTGGGCACGTTTCCAATACGGAAAAATTCGATTTTGAAGCCATCGTTATCAACGATAGAATGACTGAAGCAAGTCTCAATATTATTCAGTTGTTATGAATGTTTATTTGTTTTTTTTTTGAATTGAATAACTTATTTTAATTAAATAAATTGTTTGTTGCTGTTGTTATAAATTGTATTGCACACTTACAATTAGAAAAATTGATGACTTATCAGTTATTAATATTTATTTTACATTCATTATTATCAAAAATTACACTTTTTCTTTTATTAATATTTAACATTGAATAATAGTGGGTGGTGAAAGTTGTGCATTTGTTAAATTGTTACATATGAGAGATATAAATAATTAGGTTAATTCATGACTTATTATTTATGGTTCGTTTAAGTATATTTATGGGGCTTAGTTTAAATCGGTCATGTTGTTGTTAATCAATTGATTTAAGTGCATGAAACTTGACTTAAATACGTCCAAAAGCATGATAGTTACAAATTGAAATATTAAATGCCAACAGGAACAGAGCTCTTGCCCGATACTAAAAATATCGTGTACATACATTACGCCGAACAAAATGCCGAGCACATAAATTTCCTTTAAGAGCTTTAATAATAAAAGCGTGATCAGTGTAATTGTATCTCTTCTAGATGATTTCGTATTATCACTTCTGTTCTTGCAAGTATATCGATCAATTTTTTGGAAATTATTCAGCATTTGTTTCCATATATGCCGATTATTAAAATTATTTCCAATTAATATCATATACGTAAGTATTATAATAAAACCACCAGAAAATTTCTCTAAAGTTTGCATTACGTATGTACTTTTTATAAAGAAGTGCCTCCAAAGTAAAGCGAGTATTTGGAATGTCACTGAACCAAACAGTAATAAGATTGCGCGAATTTTATCGTGTGTCGTATTAATTAAATTGTTTCGATTAGCACAATATGTTGGAACCAAACCGAAAATATTTGCGAAACGTAGAATAAATGAACTGAATTTTGGGCACGATTCCAATACGGAAAAATTCGGTCTTGAGCCCATCGTTACCAACAGTAGAATGACTGAAGCAAGTTTCAACTCTATTAAGATGATTTGAATGTACTTTTATTTTGTTTTTACAGCTGAATAAAGTATTTTATCTACGATTTATATATAAAATGACTATTATACGTGTGGTTTTTGCAATATAATGTCCTATATTATTTCCTACAATTTTCTTATTGGCTTACGAGAGGGAATAATGGTCATTATTCCCGCTCGTCAGCCAATCAGAAAATACTATTTTCCTTAATTTTCTCTAATCTTAAGAAAACCATGGTAACTACAAAAAATAAATAAATCGCCACTTTTAACTAATAGTTCAAAAGTGTCCGTTTCCTGTGTGATTTTATAAACAAAAATGATGATGAAGGTAAATGTTCTTGTACATCACCAATATCTGTACATTTAGAAAAAAGTCGTAGATAAAGTATAGTATACAACTCGCTAAAATGAGTGCTATTATTACCTCGAATGATTACAACACTCGCTCACTCCGTTCGCTCGTGTTGTAAACTTCATTCTCGGTAATAATAGCACTCATTATAGCGTCGTTGTATAATATACTATTAATTCAGTAAAAACGATATCGATTTATAAATTGTTTGTTGCTATTGTTATAAATTCAATTGTGTACTTATAAAAATTAATGAATTACGACTTATTAATATTTATTTTATGTTCATTATTATCACAAATTAGACTTTTGACATTAATAACATTAAGTAATGGACAGTGAAGTTATAAGCGTGAAAATTCTCCATCAAGTAAAATATCCCAACGGATCCATCATTTTCTACTTTCAATAATTATAGCAGAGACTCGATTATCCGGACCTCAGTTATACGGATTTGCGATTATCCGGATTGTCCGCCTACGAAC
This sequence comes from Epicauta chinensis, assembly GCA_021725515.1. Classification (NCBI taxonomy): domain Eukaryota; kingdom Metazoa; phylum Arthropoda; class Insecta; order Coleoptera; family Meloidae; genus Epicauta; species Epicauta chinensis. The sequence continues at coordinate 296,375 of JAEDXX010000119.1, forward strand.
TGTTCGTGTCACACTCACTCTACCCCGTACAACTTCCGAATGTGTCGAGATTGCTTTGGTTAATTAAAAATCGTTGCGCAGGTGTGTCGTATGAGGTCTCGGCTTAAATAGACATTTTGGGTTCCTTTAAGAAAGGACAAACATTCGGCTACCCGAGTTTTCGATTCTCCAAATAGCGTAAGTCAACAGTTAGTCCGGTTAATCGAGTCTCCACTTAATCAGGTTTTTTCTCAGCTTATCTAAAAAACTGTGACTCATACATGAATGAAGCCATCTTTATGCAGACAGTTTAAAATTGTCTATCATAAGGACACTGGTGAAGAACTAAAAGAATAAGACGCTGCCAACAATGTTCAAATGAACACATAAAGCAACGGGTAGTTTTCTTCAATTTCCGGTAATAATTAAAACTTGTACAAGTGCAACAAATGTGAGGAGACATTGAAAACAAAACTTTGTTTTTCATATCGCTGTTCGACAATATTATAACTTCTAAAGAGCTGAGAAATCGCTCCTTTTATTCCTTCATCTAAAACAGATCGACGCACTCGTAAACGTGTTTGCCTCTGCATGACCGTCCACATTTACTCTAATCTCTCCTCGAAATTTTAAATAAAATGCCACATTGAACTCTGTCGGTTGGTACAAAATAAATCAATTTTTGATGCTCCCCTAAATTACTGGATGTGTAGCAAATTTGTGATAAGTCAAGTTTACTCTTCTATTTGCAACATTACAATCAAGTATGTTGCGATTGTTGATAGAATTCCAAGAAGTGTATTCCTGTTAATATTGAAAAAATTCGCAGCATTTATACTACAACGATATTTCTGACAAATTAAACCCAAAATTAATAATTCATTTCGATAGAATTGTTTAGTGAAATATGTCCGGACTGTGTAGCATTGCAATTCAAATTTCTCACTTTCTGTATACAATAAATCACTATAAATTGCAATAGCAATCAACGATACCTGAAAACATTTAAATTAGTATTTATTTTACATCAATTATAAAACGAAATTTACAATTTTCGTCGCTATTATTATCCAAGAAGTTAAATCTATAAATTTCACTAGAATTGCTGGCATACCATCAGTTCCATATTTTATAAAAGTATTCAAAATCAATAAAATTGTAATAATTGTATTGGTGATTAATATGGCAAGTGGCCAGCCAAAAATACGATTGAAACACTGAATCGAATCGTTTAATAGTTTTAATATCTCCTCAAATCTTCGTATCATAATAATAAAATTAATTTCATTCAAATTATTTCGCAGAAAACAACTTAAATCACTATAACGTGATTTGAGGATTGTAATTAGCTTTATAATAATAATAATGTTATATATCTCATAACCAGATAATATAATAAACAGTATATGACTCTGCATCGGTTTGAGTTCAGGGACCAAATAACACTCGATTAGAACGTAACAGTAATAAGTTAGAAGTAGTATAAAAATTATAAATAAATGCAAGTAGAAATTTTTGAATATATTCGATTCTTTACGATTTCTGTTCCCAAGAAATTTGTCGATTTGTTGTAAATTATTTGTTAAAATCGTCCACGATTGTGTTACAAAGCAATTCGACCGTACAATTATACTTATGTGGAATAAAACACACGATAATTGTTCTAGAAATCGCAAAATAACTGTACGACAAAAATGATTTAAATCTTCAATAACATCCGTTGAATAAAGCCATAAACTTATAATAATTGTTGATATGATGATCGAGCGAATTCTATCGCATTTAGGATATAAAATTTTCAACTTTTCAAAATCGTACGACGGTATAATTGATAGAATATTACCAAATTTGTAGGCGATCTCCATGAGACGGATATCTTTCTTTGATAATAGATAACTCATTGTTGTCACTTTTAAACACTAGCGATCAACTGACTGAAATGCAACACGTATTTTTTTTTGTATTATGAAATATTTTATGGAGAACAATGCGTATTGATTATCGATGAGCAATTACATTTATTAACTAGTGTTAAATGCAAGCTATCAAAACAACCTACGCATCCGTCGTATTTGTTTAAAAAAAAAGACGTATAAACGGAAATGTCGCCGTACAGACTACAATTTCAGTTGGCTTTATATTATTAATAATTATTCTTTGAGAATGTCGGTCAAATGTATTTTTGGGGGGGTCCAATCGAATAAAATTCATAATAATAGAGGATGATATTAACTGTAATTGAAGAAATTTAATTCAAAAACGGACATTATTTTCCCGAAAATTAAAAAACCACTGAAAGTAAACATGAGCCGATATTATAATCGTAAAAATATTCAGCATTATTTCATCTTTAAAGGGAACACCGCTGTCACGCTAAAAAGTAGCTTTCTAGCGATTCTTTCATTTTTATCGATTCGATAAATCATCTGTTCAATAAAAGACTAACACTGACTGATTGACAGACAATGCACAGCCTAGATCAGTGTTTCCCAAACTTTCGACCCCTTCTATAGCCCTTCTATAATTTTCGTAACACGTGTGTACCCCTCATCAAAAAAAATGCATATACTTTAATAATAATAGTAATAATAATAATAATAATAATAATAAGTCGCTTGTTGCACCAGGCGCAGCAAAAGGCCGGAGCCACATGTACCCCTTCAAACTCTTTGCGTACCCCAGGGGGTACGCGTACCACACTTTGGGAAACACTGGCCTAGATCTTGAAGCATAGAATTTTACACAGGAATATTATGCATAATGTAGATGACTCTTGAAAAAATCGCCCCCTAAAGGGTTAAATGAGGGATGAAAGTTTTGTATGGAAGTTCATCACTTATCATGTTCAAAATTTGCCTCCAAAATTAACCACTTATAAGCAAACAAAAAAAACATAGGTTTGTGTTATAAGCGCCAAAAAATTTTAAAAAAAATCAGAAATAATAACGTTTACATTTCTTTTATAAATATTATAACAGCTTCAAAATTGTTCATAGGCTTGACACAGAGCCGCTATCCTTGATAATCCCTTGCCTCCTTTCTTTAATTATTAAGGGATAAATTAATGTTATTACAACAAACGTAACGATTATTTTTCGCAATGTTGGCATGTCCACCAGTTTAAGAATATAAAAGTGTAACGAAGATATCCCGAAGAATAGAATAATATGCTAGAACTGCAATAATTTTAAACACACAATTTCCAAAGATTGTTGGCTGGAATAAAAAAAAATTTCTACAATTAATAATGCTTAAACGTAACGATTATGGTTGAATTATTAAATCCTCGACGATAAATAACAATTTATGAATCATCATAGCTTTTAGTAGTTCAAATACTTCACTCAAATGTAAACAAATTTCGATATCAATTCAGTAATAACAATAAATTTGTTTGAATCATTCTAGCGTTAGTAGCGATGGATTCAAAACCGAACTTTTCCGTTCTAAAATCATATCCAAAATTCAATACGTTTGTTTTACGTTTTGCAAATATTCTCGGCTTAATACCAACATATTGTGCTGATCGAAACGATTCGATTCGTCCGAAACGCGACAAGATCTGGGCTATTTTCGTTTGTATTCTGTTAGTGATCACGCAAATAGTCTCGTTATTCTTCAAACAATCATTAGTTGATTTTACTTACATAATGAGGATTATACAGGATTTTATTTGCCTCTTTATGGTCTTGATTATGTATACGATTTTCATTGAGAGTAATTTCAACAATCGACAAATATGGGTGGATTTATTTAATAATTTCCAAGCGATTGATAAGTGCACTGCTAATCAGATGTACAATACTAAACAATCATCTAAAGGAGACACGATTAAATTGATAATTTACATTTTAATCAATATTCTAACGCAAATTTATATGTACATATTTCGGTTGGATATTGACCTGATGGATGTTGTTTTGAGTACCAGTTACGAGATCGCATTTCACTTCCATCTGATCTCTCAAATTGTAGCTGTGATGCTATTGAATGTTATCAAATTGAACTTCAACTATTTGAATAAACTATTGACAAATTCTACAGAATCGATACCTTCAAATCTATTAGTTATGAAAATGAAAGTTATTACAAGATATTTATTAGAAAATATCGATAATTTCAATCAGATCTTCGGGTGGTCGCTTTTATTTGGTTTTGGGAAATTTACTGGGATTTGTTTGGAATTTCTGCACTATATTGTTGAAGATTTCATTCTGCATCGCTATAATAGCGAATTTCGTTTGATTTTGACCGCCGGCAATGTTGTAGTATTGATTTTGAATACTGTAAGTTTTGTATGTAAATGATGAGTTGTCAAATGTTAATTTATAAATTTCAGATACCGATAGCTTTCATTATTATGATGAGTGATTTGGTAACAAAAGCCTATGAGGATTTCTATCAGACACTACAAAATTCTGTTCACAAAAATCTTAAATTTGCAGAAACGATGGATTATTTGGATTTGGTGAAATATTTGAAACATAATCCGGTCAGAATTACGGCTGCTAATTTTTTCTGTATTGATAGACAATTAATACTTTCAGTCTTAACGACTATTGCTACTTACTTTATAGTCAATTTACAATTGGCTTTTAATGATAAGTAGTTGCATTCACAAATTATACAACTTTTATCATTGAACCACAAAATGATTGAGTGCTAAGTACACATGATAATCGAGATTGATATTGACACGTTGCTCACCGCAGTTAATTTGAATTTCAACATTCTCTCATGTTTGTACCGATGTTGTTGATTAAACTATAATTGCACAAGTATTTCATTTTCTTATCTTTATTGTATAACTTGCCATATATCAGTCATAGCTATCTTTTATTCAATGTTTTTATATTACAAGATTAAATTTTGATGTCTTTGACTTTCATTGATCACAGGGTGATAGCCTTTGATTTGAATTCGAATCAGTGCTATAGGAGAGATAACCGACTGGATGTACCAGAAAATTTTCAATTTTACAAGCATACTGATAAGTATCGTAGTTTTCTTGAAATTTGACAACTACTTTCTGGGTTTTTAATAATTTGTCACTCCTGTTTCTATTATCAATAATTTTTTTGATTTTGTTGATTTATTAATCTTTTACAGCCCATGAATTTTATTATAAGAACAAATAATAATTTATAAATAAACATAGGTCCTACTAAGTGGGCCTGAATAATTCATTCAAATAAGGAAACCATTAACAGTTTTCCAGAAGTATTTTCAAACACAAAGTTATTTATTATAAAGCAAAATAGTCAAATATTTGGGTGATTAGACTAACTGGTAATGATTGATTTTCTGAGATTTTCTAACACATCTCAAATTACGAATATTTTTAGGCCGTTAACACGTTATTTCCACCGTTTACGCATATTATTTGCATATTAAGCGTTTCAAAATCACTGGATTTTATGCAAATTTAAAAGACGATTGATTGTTTTTATTTTCTTAAAAATAAAACATTTTTACACAGTGAAACAGATTTTTTTTGAACAATTGTTCGACCGCATCATCACTAGACGGCTGCTGGCCTGGAGTGTCTAACCTTCTCGACTGATTCCCAACCTTTTTTTTTATTGCGGTACACTCTCAACATTTTCAATATTTCGCAGCTTAGAAATAAATAAAAATAATTTGCATTTCTAAAATTTGGCGGTACACAAAAGTACAGCAGCACCGTAGTTGAGAATCCCTGGTCTAGATGTTCTAGATAAAAATAAGTTGATGAAGAAGTTGAAAAAATTTCAAAAATTCATAACTTCGAGACGGCTGCATATTAAGAGCCCAAACTTTCAGAGAATTTTTCTCAAAGCAGAGAACACCTCCAACACCCTTATAATAAAACTTATAGTATTCAATATCAATGCAGAATGAAATCTAATGACTTCAAATTTATCGAGAATATTTCTTATAAGTTGTAGTAACAGAAAAAAAATTTAAAAATTGATTTTCTGACCCTTGTCCCCCCTTAAATGGGCCGACGATTATATTAACGCAAAACCACACTCTGAACAGATAAACTTGCTTTAAGATGTCGTCTAAAATAAAAACTATCAACAGTAACTACATATAGTTCCGGCTTTTGATAGGTATTTCCGCTAGAGAAGACGATTCTTAAGGTTAGTCAAGTAAATAATAAAAAAAAAAATCAATTTCTCCAACATTATATTAAACACAATCAAGAGTGCTTCAGATCCACAAATCAAAACAAACACATTTAGTTTCAGCTACTAATTCAAATTGCTGAAAGTGAGTTGTAAGTTGACAATAAAGTAAGTGGAGATAGTTGTTAAAATCGTAAGTAATAAGCTTCTATTAATAATAAAAAAATCAGCGGCTGTAATCTTCACTGGATTGTGTTCTAAATATCTTACAAAATCCTTGTAATCGCTTATTTCACCAAGTCTTCGATTGGTGTGGATAGAATTTTGAACTGCGAGATAAAGCTTTCGTGATTCTGCCATAACGGAATGACTCTTCATAACAATGAAAATTATCGGTATCTAAAATTGTAATTCACAATGTAACCAAGAATATTTGTCAACAATATAATAACACTTACAAGATCAAATCCAACAATTAATAAGTTGCTTGTCGTTGCCCATACTTTCGAATTGTAATCGTAACGATTTTGGAAAAAATCTCCAACTACGTATTGCAGGAATCGCAAAGCGCTGACAATAAATTTAGCGAAACCAAATAAAAGTGACCATCCAAAGATTTGATTAAAACAATTGATATTTTCGAATAAATATTTTATAACTATTTTTACTTTCATAATTAATAAATTAAATTCTATTGAATTTATAGGGGTCATGTTGTTCATAATCAATTGATTTAAATGGATGAAACTTGATTTAAATACGTCCAAAAACATGATTGTTATAATTTGAAAAGTTAAATACCAATAGGAAGTGAGCTGTTCACCAATATAAAAAGTAGCATCTATTTTTATTACGCCGAACCAAATACTGAACATATAAATATGCTTTAAAAGCTTTAGTAATAAAAGCATCATCCATTTAGTAGAGTTTCCTTTAAAAAATTCCGTATTATCACCTCTGTTCTTACAAGAATATTGTTCAATTTTTTGGAAATTATTCAACATTTTTTTCCATAAATGCCGATTAGTAAAATTATTTCCAATGAATATTATATATGTAAGTACTACGTTAAAGGCTCCATAAAAATTCATTATAGTCTGCGATACGTATGTATTACCATAAACAAAGTTCTCGCCAAATATTTCGATTAATTGGAGTATCACTGAACCAAAGAGTAACAAAACTGCACGAATTTTATCGCGTGTTATATTAATTAAAATGTTTCGATTAGCAGAATAGGTTGGAACTAAACCGAAAATATTTGCGAAACGTAGAATAAATGAACTGAATTTTGGGCACGTTTCCAATACGGAAAAATTCGATTTTGAAGCCATCGTTATCAACGATAGAATGACTGAAGCAAGTCTCAATTTTATTCAGTTGTTATGAATGTTTATTTGTTTTTTTTTTGAATTGAATAACTTATTTTAATTAAATAAATTGTTTGTTGCTGTTGTTATAAATTGTATTGCACACTTACAATTAGAAAAATTGACGACTTATCAGTTATTAATATTTATTTTACATTCATTATTATCACAAATTACACTTTTTCTTTTATTAATATTTAACATTGAATAATAGTGGGTGGTGAAAGTTGTGCATTTGTTAAATTGTTACATTCGAGAGATATAAATAATTAGGTTAATTCATGACTTATTATTTATGGTTCGTTTAAATATATTTATGGGGCTTAATAGGCAAATCAATAGAAGTGGTCGTCCAAAAAATATTTGTTGCTCTATGTATTTTGGGCCGGAAAAATATTACTTCTTAAAAATTGTTCCAATACCAAAATACTTTAAAAGTCTTCACACAATCAAAAAAATTGATTTTCTTAAACCATAAAAATGTTTTTATCAATTTTTATATAAACTGTTCAAATTCATATAGGGATAGGGATAGGGATGTGTTCTGAGCACTCTATCATTAGATGTGTTTACACGAGCACTGCAACATTTTGAATACAACACAATCTTCAACAATGTAATGCAGAAATTCTAAACAAATTCCAGTAAATTTCCCAAAACCAAATAAAAGCGACCACCCGAAGATCTGATTGAAATTATCGATATTTTCTAATAAATATCTTGTAATAACTTTTTTTTTCATAAATAATAGATTTCGTGGTATCGGTTCTGTAGAATTTATCAGATGGAAATGAAATGTGATCTCATAATTTGTACTCAAAACAGCATCCATCACGTTAATATCCAACCGAAATATGTACATATAAATTTGCGTTAGAATATTGATTAAAATGTAAATTATCAATTAGATCGTGTCTCCTTTAGATGATTGTTTAGTATTGTACATCTGATTAGCAGTGCACTTATCAATCGCTTGGAAATTATTAAATAAATCCACCCATATTTGTCGATTGTTGAAATTACTCTCAATGAAAATCGTATACATAATCAAGACCATAAAGAGGCAAATAAAATCCTGTATAATCCTCATTATGTGAGTAAAATCAACTAATGATTGTTTGAAGAATAACGAGACTATTTGCGTGATCACTAACAGAATACAAACGA